>CAJGYO010000554.1:0-67977 GCA_904845875.1 Miscanthus lutarioriparius
CAAACGGACTGAATGAGATTCCACATGACCCACGCCACCTAGGAGTTCCAATTGGTGCATCCAAAACGATTTATGAGCCTATAATGCGTTCCGGTATAACTGCCGTGCACCGATCTTGCATCAAGATTAGCACTATCTCCAAACGAACTGAAACTAGCTTCCAGTTGAGCTTCGTCGCCTAGGAGTACCGTCGGGCATGTCCAAAACGATTTCTGAGCCTATGGTATGTTCAGCGCAAACCGTGCACCTATCTTGCACTAACACAAACACCATCTCCAAACAGACCGAACGAGATTCCACATGACCCATGTCACCTAGGAGTTCCATCTGGTGCGTCCAAAACGATTTTGGAGCCTATGGTACGTTGGGCGGAAACCGTGCACCGATCTTGCGTCAAGATTAGCACTATCTCCAAATGGACCGAAACTAGCTTCCACATGAGCTTCGTCACCTAGGAGTATCATCGGGTGCGTTCTAAACCATATCTGAGCCTATGGTACGTTTGGTGCAAACCGTGCACCTATCTTGCACTCACACTAACACCATCTCCAAATGGACCGAACGAGATTCTACACGACCCACGTCACCTAGGAGTTCCATCTGGTGCATCCAAAACGATTTATGAGCCTGTGATACGTTAAAGGCGCAAACTGCGTGCAATTCGATCTTGCATCAAGATTAGCACTATCTCCAAACGGACCAAACTAGCTTCCAGTTCAGCTTCGTCACCTAGGAGTACCGTCGTCGCATCCAAAACGATTTCTGAGCCTATGGTATGTTCAGCGCAAACCGTGCACCTATCTTGCACTAACACAAACACCATCTCCAAACAGACCGAACGAGATTCCACATGACCCATGTCACCTAGGAGTTCCATCTGAAAAGGCCCAAAACGATTTTGGAGCCTATGGTACGTTCGGCGGAAACCGTGCACCGATCTTGCGTCAAGATTAGCACCATCTCCAAACGGACCGAAACTAGCCTCCACTTGAGCTTCGTCACCTAGGAGTACCGTCGGGTGCGTGCAAAATGATTTCTGAGCCTATGGTATGTTCAGCGCAAACCGTGCACCTATCTTGCACTAACACTAACACCATTTCCAAACGGACCGAACGAGATTCCACATGACCCACGTCACCTAGGACGTCCATCGGGTGCGTCCCAAACGATATCTGAGCCCATGGTACGTTTTGCGCAAACCGTGCACCAATCTTGCACTAACACTAACACCATTTCCAAATGGACCGAACGAGATTCCACATGACCCACGTCACCAAGGAGTTCCATCTGGTGCATCCAAAACGATTTCTGAGCCTATGGTACGTTCGGCGCAAACCGTGCACCGATCTTGCATCAAGATTAGCACTATCTCCAAACGGACCGAAACTAGCTTCCAGTTGAGCTTCGTCACCTAGGAGTACCGTCGGGCGCGTCCAAAATGATTTCTGAGCCTATGGTATGTTCAGCGCAAACCACGCACCTATCTTGCACTAACACAAACACCATCTCCAAACAGACCGAACGAGATTCCACATGACCCATGTCACCTAGGAGTTCCATCTGGTGCGTCCAAAACGATTTTGGAGCCTATGGTACGTTCGGCGGAAACCGTGCACCGATCTTGCGTCAAGATTAGCACTATCTCCAAACGGACAGAAACTAGCTTCCACATGAGCTTCGTCACCTAGGAGTATCATCGGGTGCGTTCTAAACCATATCTGAGCCTATGGTACGTTTGGTGCAAACCGTGCACCTATCTTGCACTCACACTAACACCATCTCCAAACAGATCGAACGAGATTCCACATGACCCACGTCACCTAGGAGTTCCATTGGGTGCGTCCAAAATGATATCTGAGCCTATCGTACGTTTGGCGCAAACCGTGCACCAATCTTGCACTAACACTAACACCATTTCCAAACGGACCGAACGAGATTCCACATGACCCACGTCACCTAGGACGTCCATCGGGTGCGTCCCAAACGATATCTGAGCCCATGGTACGTTTGGCGCAAACCGTGCACCAATCTTGCACTAACACTAACACCATTTCCAAACGGACCGAACGAGATTCCACATGACCCACGTCACAAAGGAGTTCCATCTGGTGCATCCAAAACGATTTCTGAGCCTATGGTACGTTCGGCGCAAACCGTGCACCGATCTTGCGTCAATATTAGCACTAGCTCCAAACGGACCGAAACTAGCTTCCACTTGAGCTTCGTCACCTAGGAGCATCATTGGGTGCGTTCTAAACCATATCTGAGCCTATGGTACGTTTGGTGCAAACCGTGCACCTATCTTGCACTCACACTAACACCATCTCCAAACGGACCAGTGAGATTCCACATGACCCACGTCACATAGGAGTTCCATCGGGAAAAGCGCCCAAAATGATATATGAGCCTATGGTACGTTTTAGCGCAAACCGTGCACCTATCTTACATCAACACAAACACCATCTCCAAACAGACCGAACGAGATTCCACATGACCCACGTCACCTTGGAGTTCCGTCGGGCAAGGCCCAAAACGATATTCGAGCCTATGGTACGTTTGGCGCAAACCGTGCAGCTATGTCCAAACGGACCGAAACGAGCTTCCACTTGAGCTTCGTCACCAAGGAGTACCATCGGGTGTGTTCTAAACCATATCTGAGCCTATGGTAAGTTTGGTGCAAACCGTGCACCTATCTTGCACTAACACTAACACCATCTCCAAATGGACCGAACGAGATTCCACATGACCCACGTCACCTAGGAGTTCCATCTGGTGCATCCAAAACGATTTCTGAGCCTTTGGTACGTTCGGCGCAAACCGTGCACCGATCTTGCGTCAAGATTAGCACTATCTCCAAACGGACCGAAACTAGCTTCCACTTGAGCTTCGTCACCTAGGAGTATCATCGGGTGCGTCCCAAACGATATCTGAGCCTATGGTATGTTTGGCACAAACCGTTCACCTATCTTGCACTAACACTAACACCATCTCCAAATGGACCGAACGAGATTCCACATGACCCACGTCACCTAGGAGCTCCATCTGGTGATTCCAAATCGATTTCCGAGCATATGGTACGTTCGACGCAAACCGTGCACCGATCTTGCATCAAGATTAACACTATCTCCATACGGACTAAAACGAGCTTCCAGTTGAGCTTCGTCTCCTAGGAGTACCATCGGGTGCGTCCAAAACGATTTCTGAGCCTATGGTATGTTCAGCGCAAACCGTGCACCTATCTTGCACTAACACTAACACCATCTCCAAACGGACTGAATGAGATTCCACATGACCCACGTCACCTAGGAGTTCCAATTGGTGCATCCAAAACGATTTATGAGCCTATGGTACGTTCGGCGCAAACCATGCACCGATCTTGCATCAAGATTAGCACTATCTCCAAACGGACTGAAACTAGCTTCCAGTTGAGCTTCGTCGCCTAGGAGTACCGTCGGGCATGTCCAAAACGATTTCTGAGCCTATGGTATGTTCAGCGCAAACCGTGCACCTATCTTGCACTAACACAAACACCATCTCCAAACAGACCGAACGAGATTCCACATGACCCATGTCACCTAGGAGTTCCATCTGGTGCGTCCAAAACGATTTTGGAGCCTATGGTACGTTGGGCGGAAACCGTGCACCGATCTTGCGTCAAGATTAGAACTATCTCCAAATGGACCGAAACTAGCTTCCACATGAGCTTCGTCACCTAGGAGTTCCATCGGGTGCGTCCAAAATGATATCTGAGCCTATGGTACGTTTCGCGCAAACCGTGCACCTATCTTGCACTAACACTAACACCATCTCCAAACGGACGGAACAAGATTCGACATGACCCACGTCAGCTGGGAGGTCCATTGGGTGCGTCCAAAATGACATCTGAGCCTAGGGTACATTTGGCGCAAACCGTGCACCTATCTTGCACTAACACTAACACCATCTCCAAACGGACCGAACAAGATTCGACATGACCCACGTCAGCTGGGAGGTCCATTGGGTGCGTCCAAAATGACATCTGAGCCTAGGGTACATTTGGCGCAAACCGTGCACCTATCTTGCACTAACACTAACACCATCTCCAAATGAACCGAACGAGATTCCACATGACCCACGTCACCTAGGACCTCCAACTCGTGTGTCCAAATCGATTTCCAAGCCGATGGTACGTTCAACGCAAACCGTGCACCGATCTTGCATCAAGATTAACACTATCTCCAAACGGACCAAAACGAGCTTCCAGTTGAGCTTCGTCACCTAGGAGTACCATCGGGTGCGTCCAAAACGATTTATGGTATGTTCAGCGCAAACCGTGCACCTATGTTGCACTAACACAAACACCATCTCCAAACAGACCGAATGAGATTCCACATGACCCATGTCACCTAGGACTTCCATCTGGTGCGGCCCAAAACGATTTCGGAGCCTATGGTGCGTTTCATGAAACCCGTAACCGATCTTGCGTCAAGATTAGCACTATCTCCAGACGGACCGAAACTAGCTTCTGCTTGAGCTTCGTCACCTAGGAGTATCATCGGGTGCGTTCTAAACCATATCTGAGCCTAAAGTACGTTTGGTGCAAACCGTGCACTTATCTTGCACTAACACTAACACCATCTCCAAATGGAACAACGAGATTCCACATGACCCACGTCACGTAGGAGTTCCATCGGGTGCGTCCAAAATGATATATGAGCCTATGGTACGTTTGGCGCAAACCGTGCACCTATCTTGCAAACCGTGCACCTATCTTGCACTAACACTAACACCATCTCCAAACGGACTGAATGAGATTCCACATGACCCACGCGTCACCTAGGAGTTCCATCTGGTGCATCCAAAACAATTTCTGAGCTGTGGTATGCGTTCGGCGCAAAACTGCGTACGGATCTTGCGTCAAGATTAGTACTATCTCCAAACGGACCGAAACTAGCTTCCAGTTAAGCCGTAACCTAGGAGTACCATCGGTGCGTCCAAAATAATTTCTGAGCCTATGGTATGTTCAGCGCAAACCGTGCACCTATCTTGCACTAACACTAACACCATCTCCAAACGGACTGAATGAGATTCCACATGACCCACGTCACCTAGGAGTTCCATCTGGTGCATCCAAAACGATTTATGAGCCTATGGTACGTTCGGCGCAAACTGATGAGGACATCACCTGCTCGGATATAGACACATTGGCAACTTTTGATTCACATGTGAAACAATTCTTTATCATGATTGTATTTGATACATTTGATGAATTGATGCTGCACCATGATGTGTGTTCATTCTCATTTTCAGAATTACTTACATGGATCAAGGGAAGGTTTGATTGCATATGGAAAGCATGGAAGGTTAATGAAGTTGATTGGGGACCAAATCCAAGTATTCCTAACGTCCTCCACTAGGCCACCACGTCGCTTTGGTTCCAAGGACAGAAAGAGTCCAAGTACAACACGTTTTGGAAGTTGAATTCGGACTACAAAATAGTCCCAAATTGCGATGGTCACCACGACTTCATACGGACTCCGATTGGGACGTTCTAGCACTTTTTGGAAAGCTTATGAAGTCTATTTTCCAACGGATCTGGACTCATGGACATATCTTATCCGATGCTTCTGCAGTCGTCGTTTCAACGTCGGGACCTTTTCTGCCTTTGGTGCTGCATCACCCTATTTTGGGCCGATGACCCATGTATCAAGTTGGGTCCATTAGGGACGCGTCCTAGGGTTGGAGAATGACCTCAACACCCCCTGGTCATTCCCCTATGTATTAATAAGGATTAGAGCCGCCACAAACAGATTGGGTTTTGTTTAGATCAAGTTTAGCCATTGCTACTTCCTTGTAGACGTGTGTGTCGACTAGACCATCCGTTCTACTTGATTCAGAACCCCAACTTTGTGAGTTCAGATTGGTTTTTCATCTCCATATTTGCAATTGAGTTGCTTGTTCTACTTGTTCTTGCTTGTTCCTCGATTGCTTGCAGGAATTACCCTAGTGGTTTGGTTGATCGTGCTCCACAAGATCGCGATAGCCGTTGGAGGTGGTGTATCGGTTGCTAAGGCGCAGCATCCTTGGATGGTTGTAGTTGGGCCGTGAACGTCATCTCCATCCCCAAATCGAGTTATCCACCTTCTCTCATCGAAAGATCGGGATTCACCCTAGCGGATTCATATCAGTTGGTAACCAGAGCAAGGTTTATCGGTGAGAGACTTCGAATCCTTCGCTGTTTTTAATTTTTCCTATAGTCCAGAAAAGCCAAAAAATAGTAGATTAGTTTACCCACAATCCTATAAACCCTTTAAGCCTTTGCTAGCACTGCTTAGTTAGGGCTTGTTGAGTTTTTGGTTGCATCGGTTGTGTCGAGTTGCTGGTCTTAGTTTTAGTCCTTTAGAGTTTCGAGTTCTTGTCACGTTCTAGTCACAGCCGTGTGCTACCATATAAACCTTCTGTTGGCTGAATCTGAATACATCCTTGTGTTCAAGTCTGAGTAGGAATCTTAGTTTGTTTTGAGACCGAATCCCACGTGGTGTTGAAGTTCGAGTTGGAATCGGTTTTGAGTCCAAATTGATAGCTGTCTTGTTGCTGTTTTGAGTCCAAATCTGAGTACATCTTTGTGCAGCAGTAGTTCATATCTATACTCAACTTCTCCACGTCCAACATATCCATATTAGCTCAGCTCACTCTAGAGTTCTAATCTTGTTAAAGACCGAGTTGGAATCGTTGTGGACTCTGAATTGGTTGTTGCGCCGTGTTATTAAATCTTGTTGCTTTTTGCACTTGTGCATACATATTGGCTTGGTTTTACTCCAGAGAGAGAGAGATAAAAGAAAAGAAAGAAAAAAAAAGAAAGAAAAAAAAGGAAAAAAGGGGCTGTTCGTTGTGAGAGAGAGAGAGAGAAAAGAAAAGAAAAGAAAAGAAAAGGAAGAAAAGGGGCTGTTCGTTGTGCTTCTCCATTGTTTTCGGTGGTGTGTTGTGACTTCCTTTGTGTCCAGGCTCACGCCTCTAGCACGGTCTAGGCTAGGACCAGCACAGTACCACCGTTGAACGATTATTTAGCTTGCTTTTGTGATTAACGTGGTGCTAGTACTTCCTTGCTTCAGCCCACCTATAGCTCCACATATTTCGACTACAGTTTGACAAGTGTTGTTGTTGCGGCACCGATACACTTCATTCCACGGTTGTAGACTTGTTGGTTGCCGTCACCTCCTGTTTGGCTTGGTAAGAACTTGTAAGGGCTTGTTTTAAACAAGTTGAGTTTGAGAGAATTACAACCGACACATCCTAGTAATTGACAGGACGATACATATTATTTTTGTGTTTCTTGTTTTCTACTAATCATGACAGGTGATACGGAAATTTTTGAGCTGTTGAAAATAGACCCTCATATTCAGGATGTCATTCAACACTTGCCGTTATACGATGGTAAGTTTGATGCTAAAGCTTACATTGACTGGGAGCTAAAAGTAGATAATGAATTTGATGAGCATGACCTGTCTGAGAAACAAAAGATTTATATTGCCTCCAATGTTTTGACTGAATTTGCTTTGCTAGAATGGAAACACATTTGTAGGCACAACAAAGTTCCAAAATCTTGGGAAGACTTCAAATTTCTTTTTAGAGATGCATTCGTTCCTGCATATTATGCTGATTATTTGGTTGCAAAATTAGACAACTTGAAGCAAGATAGTAGGACTGTAAAAGCATACTACCATGATTTTAAGATTTGCATCATGTTTGGTGGATTAGATGAATGCATGGAAGATGTTATGAGTAGGTTCATGAGAGGGCTCAATTCTGAAATTCAAACCTTGTTAATTAGCAATTTTTATAGCCATATTGGTCAATTGTTTTGTCTTGCTCTCAATGCTGAAAAGGAGATTCTATTATCTGTGAATACTTGCAAGAATGATGTGACCCATAATGTCCAAAATTTGTCCACTCTGCATGCTAATGAAGAGCAACAAATAGTGGAACCCACTGCTGATTTTCCTTTGTCACAAAATGAATTACTTGCTGTTCCTTGTGATAAAGAGGACTTGTGTGCTGATGATCCTTTTACTCCTATGCCACAAGTAGCGAATAAGTGTGATACTTTTGGCTTGGAACCATACAAATGTGCTGAAGATAGGCTTTTTCATCCTATTACATGTGCACAAGATGAACTGAATTTGTTGTCCTCTTTAAATACTTTGGGTTATATTGACTTTGACATTCTATGTAATCTAAATTACCTAAAAGAGAAACTTAAATTTGATTCTAGTTTGCCAAGTTTTAATCATTGTTCGCTTCATGCAATTGGCAAATACGACAACAAAGGAGAATATTTGGTGCATAGAGTTTATATTTGCTCTAATCTGAAATATCCTTATGGGCTACAATACCATGAACGAATAGGGGGCTGCACTAACACTAATAATGTCTTGCAAAGTTTTTCTAGTTTTTCCGATATGCAACAGGGTAAGGCCAAAGAAGGGGAGCATTGCTGGTTGTGGCCATGCAGCATAGTCGTCGCTCCATGCTCCAACATCAAAGCAAGCACCTTTGAATACCATTGGAGCAAGTCGAGGACGACTTGCAGGCAAGAAGGGGAGAATGATGAGGACATCACCTGCTCGGATATAGACACATTGGCAACTTTTGATTCACATGTGAAACAATTTTTTATCATGATTGTATTTGATACATTTGATGAATTGATGCTGCACCATGATGTGTGTTCATTCTCATTTTTAGAATTACTTACATGGATCAAGGGAAGGTTTGATTGCATATGGAAAGCATGGAAGGTTAATGAAGTTGATTGGGGACCAAATCCAAGTATTCCTAACGTCCTCCACTAGGCCACCACGTCGCTTTGGTTCCAAGGACAGAAAGAGTCCAAGTACAACACGTTTTGGAAGTTGAATTCGGACTGCAAAATAGTCCCAAATTGCGACGGTCACCACGACTTCATACGGACTCCGATTGGGACGTTCTAGCACTTTTTGGAAAGCTTATCAAGTCTATTTTCCAACGGATCTAGACTCATGGCCATATCTTATCCGATGCTTCTGCAGTCGTCGTTTCAACGCCGGGACCTTTTCTGCCTTTGGTGCTGCGTCACCCTATTTTGGGCCGATGACCCATGTATCAAGTTGGGTCCATTAGGGACGCGTCCTAGGGTTGGAGAACGACCTCAACACCCCCCTGGTCATTCCCCTATGTATTAATAAGGATTAGAGCCGCCACAAACAGATTGGGTTTTGTTTAGATCAAGTTTAGCCATTGCTACTTCCTTGTAGACGCGTGTGTCGACTAGACCATCCGTTCTACTTGATTCAGAACCCCAACTTTGTGAGTTCAGATTGGTTTTTCATCTCCATATTTGCAATTGAGTTGCTTGTTCTACTTGTTCTTGCTTGTTCCTCGATTGCTTGCAGAAATTACCCTAGTGGTTTGGTTGATCGTGCTCCACAAGATCGCGATAGCCGTTGGAGGTGGTGTATCGGTTGCTAAGGCGCAGCATCCTTGGATGGTTGTAGTCGGGCCGTGAACGTCATCTCCATCCCCAAATCGAGTTATCCACCTTCTCTCATCGAAAGATCGGGATTCACCCTAGCGGATTCATATCACAAACCGTGCACCGATCTTGCATCAAGATTAGCACTATCTCCAAACAGACCGAAACTAGCTTCCAGTTGAGCTTCGTCACCTTGGAGTACCGTCGGGCGCGTCCAAAACGATTTCTGAGCCTATGGGATGCTCAGCGCAAACCGTGCACCTATCTTGCACTAACACAAACACCATCTCCAAACGGGCGCGTCCAAAATGATTTCTGAGCCTATGGTATGCTCAGCGCAAACCGTGCACCTATCTTGCACTAACACAAACACCATCTCCAAACGGACCGAACAAGATTCCACATGACCCACGTCACCTAGGAGTTCCATTGGGTGCGTCCAAAACAATATCTGAGCCTATCGTACGTTTGGCGCAAGCCGTGCACCAATCTAGCACTAACACTAACACCATTTCCAAACGGACCGAACGAGGTTCCACATGACCCATGTCACCAAGGAGTTCCATCTGGTGCACCCCAAACGATTTCTGAGCCTATGGTACGTTCGGCGCAAACCGTGCACCGATCATGTGTCAAGATTAGCACTATCTCCAAACGGACCAAAACTAGCTTCCACTTGAGCTTTGTCACCTAGGAGTATCATCGGGTGAGTTCTAAACCATATCTGATCCTATGGTACGTTTCGTGCAAACCGTGCACCTATCTTGCACTCACACTAACACCATCTCCAAACGGACCAGCGAGATTCCACATGACCCACGTCACGTAGGAGTTCCATCGGGTGCGTCCAAAATGATATATGAGCCTATGGTACGTTTAGCGCAAACCGTGCCCCTATCTTACATCAACACTAACACCATCTCCAAACAGACCGAATGAGATTCCACATGACCCACGTCACCTAGGAGTTCCATCGGCTGCGTCCAAAACGATATCTGAGCCTATGGTACGTTTGGCGCAAACCGTGCACCTATCTTGCACTAACACTAACACCATCTCCAAACAGACCGAACAAGATTCCACATGACCCACGTCACCTAGGAGTTCCATCGGGTGCGTCCAAAATGATATCTGAGCCTATGGTACGTTTGGCGCAAACCATGCACCTATCTTGAACTAACACTAGCACCATCTCCAAATGGACCGAACGAGATTCCACATGACCCACGTCACCTTGGAGCTCCATCTAATGTGTCCAAATCGATTTCCGAGCCTATGGTACGTTCGACGCAAACCGTGCACCGATCTTGCATCAAGATTAACACTATCTCCAAACGGACCAAAACGACCTTCCAGCTGTGCTTCGTCACCTAGGAGTACCATCGGGTGCGTCCAAAACGATTTCTGAGCCTATGGTATGTTCAGCGCAAACCGTGCACCTATCTTGCACTAACACAAACACCATCTCCAAATGGACTGAATGAGATTCCACATGACCCACGTCATCTAGGAGTTCCATCTGGTGCATCCAAAATGATTTATGAGCCTATGGTACGTTCGGCGCAAACCGTGCACCGATCTTGCATCAAGATTAGCACTATCTCTAAATGGACCGAAACATAGCTTCCAGTTGAGCTTCGTCACCTAGGAGTACTGTCGGGCGCGTCCAAAATGATTTCTGAGCCTGTGGTATGTTCAGCGCAAACCGTGCACCTATCTTGCACTAACACAAACACCATCTGCAAACAGACCGAACGAGATTCCACATGACCCATGTCACCTAGGAGTTCTATCTGGTGTGTCCAAAACGATTTCGGAGCCTATGGTACGTTCGGCGGAAACCGTGCACCGATCTTGCGTCAAGATTAGCACTATCTCCAAACGGACCGAAACTAGCTTCCACTTGAGCTTCGTCACCAAGGAGTATCATCGGGAGCGTTCTAAACCATATCTGAGCCTATGGTACGTTTGGTGCAAACCGTGCACCTATCTTGCACTCACACTAACACCATCTCCAAACAGATCGAAAGAGATTCCACATGGCCCACGTCACCTAGGAGTTCCATTGGGTGCGTCCAAAACGATATCTGAGCCTATCGTACGTTTGGCGCAAACCGTGCACCAATCTTGCACTAACAATAACACCATTTCCGAACGGACCGAACGAGATTCCACATGACCCACGTCACCTAGGAGGTCCATCGGGTGCGTCCCAAACGATATCTGAGCCTATCGTACGTTTGGCGCAAACCGTGCAACAATCTTGCACTACCACTAACACCATTTCCAAATGGACCGAACGAGATTCCACATGACCCACGTCACCTAGGACGTCCATCGGGTGCGTCCCAAACGATATCTGAGCCCATGGTACGTTTGGCGCAAACCGTGCACCAATCTTGCACTACACTAACACCATTTCCAAATGGACCGAAGGAGATTCCACATGACCCACGTCACCAAGGAGTTCCATCTGGTGCATCCAAAACGATTTCTGTGCCTATGGTACGTTCGGCGCAAACCGTGCACCGATCTTGCATCAAGATTAGCACTATCTCCAAACGGACCGAAACTAGCTTCCAGTTGAGCTTCATCACCTAGGAGTAGGGTGCGTCCAAAATGATTTCTGAGCCTATGGTATGTTCAGCGCAAACCATGCACCTATCTTGCACTAACACAAACACCATCTCCAAACAGACCGAACGAGATTCCACATGACCCATGTCACCTAGGAGTTCCATCTGGTGCGTCCAAAATGATTTTGGAGCCTATGGTACGTTCGGCGGAAACCGTGCACCGATCTTGCGTCAAGATTAGCACTATCTCCAAACGGACCGAAACTAGCTTCCACATGAGCTTCGTCACCTGGGAGTATCATCGGGTGCGTTCTAAACCATATCTGAGCCTATGGTACGTTTGGTGCAAACCGTGCACCTATCTTGCACTCACACTAACACCATCTCCAAACAGATCGAACGAGATTCCACATGACCCACGTCACCTAGGAGTTCCATTGGGTGCGTCCAAAACGATATCTGAGCCTATCGTACGTTTGGCGCAAACCGTGCACCAATCTTGCACTAACACTAACACCATTTCCAAACGGACCGAACGAGATTCCACATGACCCACGTCACCTAGGACGTCCATCGGGTGCGTCCCAAACGATATCTGAGCCCATGGTACGTTTGGCGCAAACCGTGCACCAAACTTGCACTAACACTAACACCATTTCCAAACGGACCGAACAAGATTCCACATGACCCACGTCACCAAGGAGTTCCATCTGGTGCATCCAAAACGATTTCTGAGCCTATGATACGTTCGGCGCAAACCGTGCACCGATCTTGCGTCAATATTAGCACTATCTCCAAACGGACCGAAACTAGCTTCCACTTGAGCTTCGTCACCTAGGAGTATCATTGGGTGCGTTCTAAACCATATATGAGCCTATGGTACGTTTGGTGCAAACCGTGCACCTATCTTGCACTCACACTAACACCATCTCCAAACGGACCAGCGAGATTCCACATGACCCACGTCACATAGGAGTTCCATCGGTGCGCCCAAAATGATATATGAGCCTATGGTACGTTTAAGCGCAAACCGTGCACCTATCTTACATCAACACAAACACCATCTCCAAACAGACCGAACGAGATTCCACATGACCCACGTCACCTTGGAGTTCCGTCGGGTGCGCCCAAAAGCGATATCTGAGCCTATGGTACGTTTGGCGCAAACCGTGCAGCTATGTCCAAACGGACCGAAACGAGCTTCCACTTGAGCTTCGTCACCTAGGAGTACCATTGGGTGTGTTCTAAACCATATCTGAGCCTATGGTAAGTTTGGTGCAAACCGTGCAACTATCTTGCACTAACACTAACACCATCTCCAAATGGACCGAACGAGATTCCACATGACCCACGTCACCTAGGAGTTCCATCTGGTGCATCCAAAACGATTTCTGAGCCTATGGTACGTTCGGCGCAAACCGTGCACCGATCTTGCGTCAAGATTAGCACTATCTCCAAACGGACCGAAACTAGCTTCCACTTGAGCTTCGTCACCTAGGAGTATCATCGGGTGCATCCCAAACGATATCTGAGCCTATGGTATGTTTGGCGCAAACCGTTCACCTATCTTGCACTAACACTAACACCATCTCCAAATGGACCGAACGAGATTCCACATGACCCACGTCACCTAGGAGCTCCATCTGGTGATTCCAAATCAATTTCCGAGCATATGGTACGTTCGACACAAACCGTGCACCGATCTTGCATCAAGATTAACACTATCTCCATACGGACTAAAATGAGCTTCCAGTTGAGCTTCGTCTCCTAGGAGTACCATCGGGTGCGTCCAAAACGATTTCTGAGCCTATGGTATGTTCAGCGCAAACCGTGCACCTATCTTGCACTAACACTAACACCATCTCCAAATGGACTGAATGAGATTCCACATGACCCACGTCACCTAGGAGTTCCAATTGGTGCATCCAAAACGATTTATGAGCCTATGGTACGTTCGGCGCAAACCGTGCACCGATCTTGCATCAAGATTAGCACTATCTCCAAACGGACCGAAACTAGCTTCCAGTTGATCTTCGTCGCCTAGGAGTACCGTCGGGCGTGTCCAAAACGATTTCTGAGCCTATGGTATGTTCAGCGCAAACCGTGCACCTATCTTGCACTAACACAAACACCATCTCCAAACAGACCGAACGAGATTCCACATGACCCACGTCACCTAGGACGTCCATCGGGTGCGTCCCAAACGATATCTGAGCCCATGGTACGTTTGGCGCAAACCGTGCACCAATCTTGCACTAACACTAACACCATTTCCAAACGGACCGAACGAGATTCCACATGACCCACGTCACCTAGGACGTCCATCGGGTGCATCCCAAACGATATCTGAGCCCATGGTACGTTTGGCGCAAACCGTGCACCAATCTTGCACTAACACTAACACCATTTCCAAATGGACCGAACGAGATTCCACATGACCCACGTCACCAAGGAGTTCCATCTGGTGCATCCAAAACGATTTCTGAGCCTATGGTACGTTCGGCGCAAACCGTGCACCGATCTTGCATCAAGATTAGCACTATCTCCAAACGGACCGAAACTAGCTTCCAGTTGAGCTTCGTCACCTAGGAGTAGGGTGCGTCCAAAATGATTTCTGAGCCTATGGTATGTTCAGCGCAAACCATGCACCTATCTTGCACTAACACAAACACCATCTCCAAACAGACCGAACGAGATTCCACATGACCCATGTCACCTAGGACTTCCATCTGGTGCGTCCAAAACGATTTTGGAGCCTATGGTACGTTCGGCGGAAACCGTGCATCGATCTTGCGTCAAGATTAGCACTATCTCCAAACGGACCGAAACTAGCTTCCACATGAGCTTCGTCACCTAGGAGTATCATCGGGTGCGTTCTAAACCATATCTGAGCCTATGGTACGTTTGGTGCAAACCGTGCACTTATCTTGCACTAACACTAACACCATCTCCAAATGGAACAACGAGATTCCACATGACCCACGTCACGTAGGAGTTCCATCGGGTGCGTCCAAAATGATATATGAGCCTATGGTACGTTTGGCACAAACCGTGCACCTATCTTGCAAACCGTGCACCTATCTTGCACTAACACTAACACCATCTCCAAATGGACTGAATGAGATTCCACATGACCCACGTCACCTAGGAGTTCCATCTGGTGCATCCAAAACAATTTCTGAGCCTATGGTACGTTCGGCGCAAACCGTGCACGGATCTTGTGTCAAGATTAGTACTATCTCCAAACGGACCGAAACTAGCTTCCAGTTGCGCTTCGTAACCTAGGAGTACCATCGGGTGCGTCCAAAAAAATTTCTGAGCCTATGGTATGTTCAGCGCAAACCGTGCACCTATCTTGCACTAACACTAACACCATCTCCAAACAGACTGAATGAGATTCCACATGACCCACGTCACCTAGGAGTTCCATCTGTTGCATCCAAAACGATTTATGAGCCTATGGTACGTTCAGCGCAAACCGTGCACCGATCTTGCATCAAGATTAGCACTATCTCCAAACAGACCGAAACTAGCTTCCAGTTGAGCTTCGTCACCTTGGAGTACCGTCGGGCGCGTCCAAAACGATTTCTGAGCCTATGGGATGCTCAGCGCAAACCGTGCACCTATCTTGCACTAACACAAACACCATCTCCAAACGGGCGCGTCCAAAACGATTTCTGAGCCTATGGTATGCTCAGCGCAAACCGTGCACCTATCTTGCACTAACACAAACACCATCTCCAAACGGACCGAACGAGATTCCACATGACCCACGTCACCTAGGAGTTCCATTGGGTGCGTCCAAAACAATATCTGAGCCTATCGTACGTTTGGCGCAAACCGTGCACCAATCTTGCACTAACACTAACACCATTTCCAAACGGACCGAACGAGGTTCCACATGACCCATGTCACCAAGGAGTTCCATCTGGTGCACCCAAAACGATTTTGGACCCTATGGTACGTTCGGCGGAAACCGTGCACCGATCTTGCGTCAAGATTAGCACTATCTCCAAACGGACCGAAACTAGCTTCCACTTGAGCTTCGTCACCTGGGAGTATCATCGGGTGCGTTCTAAACCATATCTGAGCCTATGGTACGTTTGGTGCAAACCGTGCACCTATCTTGCACTCACACTAACACCATCTCCAAACAGATCGAACGAGATTCCACATGACCCACGTCACCTAGGAGTTCCATTGGGTGCGTCCAAAACGATATCTGAGCCTATCGTACGTTTGGCGCAAACCGTGCACCAATCTTGCACTAACACTAACACCATTTCCAAACGGACCGAACGAGATTCCACATGACCCACGTCACCTAGGACGTCCATCGGGTGCGTCCCAAACGATATCTGAGCCCATGGTACGTTTGGCGCAAACCGTGCACCAATCTTGCACTAACACTAACACCATCTCCAAACGGACCAGCGAGATTCCACATGACCCACGTCTCATAGGAGTTCCATCGGGTGCGTCCAAAATGATATATGAGCCTATGGTACGTTTAGCGCAAACCGTGCACCTATCTTACATCAACACAAACACCATCTCCAAACAGACCGAACGAGATTCCACATGACCCACGTCACCTTGGAGTTCCGTCGGGTGCGTCCAAAACGATATCTGAGCCTATGGTACGTTTGGCGCAAACCGTGCAGCTATGTCCAAACGGACCGAAACGAGCTTCCACTTGAGCTTCGTCACCTAGGAGTACCATTGGGTGTGTTCTAAACCATATCTGAGCCTATGGTAAGTTTGGTGCAAACCGTGCACCTATCTTGCACTAACACTAACACCATCTCCAAATGGACCGAACGAGATTCCACATGACCCACGTCACCTAGGAGTTCCATCTGGTGCATCCAAAAGGATTTCTGAGCCTATGGTACGTTCGGCGCAAACCGTGCACCGATCTTGCGTCAAGATTAGCACTATCTCCAAACGGACCGAAACTAGCTTCCACTTGAGCTTCGTCACCTAGGAGTATCATCAGGTGCGTCCCAAACGATATCTGAGCCTATGGTATGTTTGGCGCAAACCGTTCACCTATCTTGCACTAACACTAACACCATCTCCAAATGGACCGAACAAGATTCCACATGACCCACGTCACCTAGGAGCTCCATCTGGTGATTCCAAATCGATTTCCGAGCATATGGTACGTTCGTCGCAAACCGTGCACCGATCTTGCATCAAGATTAACACTATCTCCATACGGACTAAAACGAGCTTCCAGTTGAGCTTCGTTTCCTAGGAGTACCATCGGGTGCGTCCAAAACGATTTCTGAGCCTATGGTATGTTCAGCGCAAACCGTGCACCTATCTTGCACTAACACTAACACCATCTCCAAACGGACTGAATGAGATTCCACATGACCCACGTCACCTAGGAGTTCCAATTGGTGCATCCAAAACGATTTATGAGCCTATGGTACGTTCGGCGCAAACCGTGCACCGATCTTGCATCAAGATTAGCACTATCTCCAAACGGACCGAAACTAGCTTCCAGTTGAGCTTCGTCGCCTAGGAGTATCGTCGGGCGTGTCCAAAACGATTTCTGAGCCTATGGTATGTTCAGCGCAAACCGTGCACCTATCTTGCACTAACACAAACACCATCTCCAAACAGACCGAACGAGATTCCACGTGACCCACGTCACCTAGGACGTCCATCGGGTGCGTCCCAAACGATATCTGAGCCCATGGTACGTTTGGCGCAAACCGTGCACCAATCTTGCACTAACACTAACACCATTTCCAAACGGACCGAACGAGATTCCACATGACCCACGTCACCTAGGACGTCCATCGGGTGCGTCCCAAACGATATCTGAGCCCATGGTACGTTTGGCGCAAACCGTGCACCAATCTTGCACTAACACTAACACCATTTCCAAATGGACCGAACGAGATTCCACATGACCCACGTCACCAAGGAGTTCCATCTGGTGCATCCAAAACGATTTCTGAGCCTATGGTACGTTCGGCGCAAACCGTGCACCGATCTTGCATCAAGATTAGCACTATCTCCAAACGGACCGAAACTAGCTTCCAGTTGAGCTTCGTCACCTAGGAGTACCGTCGGGCGCGTCCAAAATGATTTCTGAGCCTATGTATGTTCAGCGCAAACCATGCACCTATCTTGCACTAACACAAACACCATCTCCAAACAGACCGAACGAGATTCCACATGACCCATGTCACCTAGGAGTTCCATCTGGTGCGTCCAAAACGATTTTGGAGCCTATGGTACGCGTTCGGCGGAAACGTGCACCGATCTTGCGTCAAGATTAGCACTATCTCCAAACGGACGAAACTAGGTTCCACATGAGCTTCGTCACCTAGGAGTATCATCGGTGCGTTCTAAACCATATATCTGAGCCTATGGTACGTTTTTGGTGCAAACCGTGCACCTATCTTGCACTCACACTCGACACCATCTCCAAACAGATCGAACGAGATTCCACATGACCCATGTCACCTAGGAGTTCCATCGGTGCGCCCAAAACGATATCTCGAGCCTATGAGACGTTTCGCGCAAACCGTGCACCTATCTTGCACTAACACTAACACCATTTCCAAACGGACCGAACGAGATTCCACATGACCCACGTCACCTGGGACGTCCATCGGGTGCGCCCCAAACGATATCTCGAGCCCATGGTGCGTTTTACGCAAACCGTGCACCAATCTTGCACTAACACTAACACCATTTCCAAATGGACCTAACGAGATTCCACATGACCCACGTCACCAAGGAGTTCCATCTGGTGCATCAAAACGATTTCTGAGCCTATGGTACGTTCGGCGCAAACCGTGCACCGATCTTGCATCAAGATTAGCACTATCTCCAAACGGACCGAAACTAGCTTCCAGCTTGAGCTTCGTCACCTAGGAGTACCGTCGAAGCGGCCAAAATGATTTCTCGAGCCTATGGTATGTTCAGCGCAAACCATGCACCTATCTTGCACTAACACAAACACCATCTCCAAACAGACCGAACAAGATTCCACATGACCCATGTCACCTAGGAGTTCCATCTCAAGTGCGTCCAAAACGATTTTGGAGCCTATGGTATGCGTTCAAGGAAACCGTGCACCGATCTTGCGTCAAGATTAGCACTATCTCCAAACGGACCAAACTAGCTTCCACATGAGCTTCGTCACCTAGGAGTATCATCGGGTGCGTTCTAAACCATATCTGAGCCTATGGTACGTTTGGTGCAAACCGTGCACCTATCTTGCACTCACACCGACACCATCTCCAAACAGATCGAACGAGATTCCACATGACCCACGTCACCTAGGAGTTCCATCGGTGCGCCCAAAACGATATCTCGAGCCTACGGTACGTTTCGCGCAAAACCGTGCACCTATCTTGCACTAACACTAACACCATCTCCAAACGGACCGAACAAGATTCCACATGACCCACGTCAGCTAGGAGGTCCATTGGGTGCGCCCAAAATGATCTCGAGCCTAGGGTACATTTGGCGCGCAAACCGTGCACCTATCTTGCACTAACACTAACACCATCTCCAAATGAACCGAACGAGATTCCACATGACCCACGTCACCTAGGAGCTCCAACTCGTGTGTCCAAATCGATTTCCAAGCCGATGGTACGTTCAGCGCAAATCGTGCACCGATCTTGCATCAAGATTAACACTATCTCCAAACGGACCAAAACGAGCTTCCAGTTGAGCTTCGTCACCTAGGAGTACCATCGGGTGCGTCCAAAGCGCGATTTCTAAGATTATGGTATGTTCAGCGCAAACCGTGCACCTATGTTGCACTAACACAAACACCATCTCCAAACAGACCGAATGAGATTCCACATGACCCATGTCACCTAGGACTTCCATCTGGTGCGCCCAAAACGATTTGAGAGCCTATGGTATGCTCAAGCGGAAACCGTGCACCGATCTTGCGTCCAAGATTAGCACTATCTCCAGACGGACCGAAACTAGCTTCTGCTTGAGCTTTCGTCACCTAGTAGTATCATCGGTGCGTTCTAAACCATATCCGAGCCTAAAGTACGTTTGGTGCAAACCGTGCACTTATCTTGAACTAACACTAACACCATCTCCAAATGGAACAACGAGATTCCACATGACCCACGCCACGTAGGGAGTTCCATCGGTGCGGCCCAAAATGATATATGAGCCTATGGTACGTTTGGCACAAACCGTGCACCTATCTTGCAAACCGTGCACCTATCTTGCACTAACACTAACACCATCTCCAAATGGACTGAATGAGATTCCACATGACCCACGTCACCTAGGAGTTCCATCTGGTGCATCCAAAACAATTTCTGAGCCTATGGTACGTTCGGCGCAAACCGTGCACGGATCTTGTGTCAAGATTAGTACTATCTCCAAACGGACCGAATCTAGCTTCCAGTTGCTTCGTAACCTAGGAGTACCATCGGGTGCGTCCAAAAAAATTTCTGAGCCTATGGTATGTTCAGCGCAAACCGTGCACCTATCTTGCACTAACACTAACACCATCTCCAAACAGACTGAATGAGATTCCACATGACCCACGTCACCTAGGAGTTCCATCTGGTGCATCCAAAACGATTTATGAGCCTATGGTACGTTCAGCGCAAACCGTGCACCGATCTTGCATCAAGATTAGCACTATCTCCAAACAGACCGAAACTAGCTTCCAGTTGAGCTTCGTCACCTTGGAGTACCGTCGGGCGCGTCCAAAACTAATGAGGACATTCCTAGCATTCACTCATCTTCAAATGCAACTCCACTTGATATAGCTGGTCCAATTACAAGAAGTAGAGCTAAACAATTGGAGAAGGAAATTCATTCTCAGGTGAACGCTAACCTTATGTTTAATAATCAGTTTATGTTGAATGAGCCTATGCTTTTGAGTTCTTGTTCCAATGTCCTTAGGAATGATGGAGTGTACGAACCAGCATGGGATGAAGATGGATTCAAGCCTCTGGACATTTGAACCAAGAAGCCTATGGTGTGCAAGAATAAAATGGTGGTTCATCACCTTTGCATGGAAATGCAACCAGAAGCTAGATGACTGATACATGGTACGAATTCCAAGCATCACCGCGGACAGAATACAAGGAGTTAGATGGTGTTCTATATGTGGATGGAAGCGTCTTCAAGTCTACTTTCCAGCCCATCAAACGGCTCATTATTTGGACTTCCCAATAAAGAGTTATGCTTATTTTAGTAACTGCTATCAGAAGCTGAAAGACGCGCGAACCAGCCATGAAATCCACTGGTGCATGCGCATGCTGCCATTTACTCCAAGTTGAACGTCCCTATCCCTATATATATCTTGTACTATACAATGAAAGGTCAGATTTTGATTAGCTGAATTCAGAATACACAAACTCGTGGAGTTTTGTTTATGCGTGAGTCTTGAGAGGCTTGCAACACTTGTTCTTTCGATTCCTGAGGGAGTTGTAGAACGCCGAACTGCGGTTCACCCAGTTCGTGCCTTCACGTCTATAGGGCGTGATTGCGTGGGCTGTTTCGTCGGTACGTGGAAGGGTGATTGTCTCGGTAGTTCGTCGCGTGGACAGCCTCGCGGTGCACTGCCTCTTCACCAGGTCACGCAGCGACAAGTTATCAAGTTCGCGGATCCTACGAGAAGATCGGGCCACACAACTTGCTACACGCGTTGCATAGGCGTGTGCACATCAAAAACGATTTCTGAGCCTATGGGATGCTCAGCGCAAACCGTGCACCTATCTTGCACTAACACAAACACCGTCTCCAAACGGGCGCGTCCAAAACGATTTCTGAGCCTATGGTATGCTCAGCGCAAACCATGCACCTATCTTGCACTAACACAAACACCATCTCCAAACGGACCGAACGAGATTCCACATGACCCACGTCACCTAGGAGTTCCATTGGGTGCGTCCAAAACAATATCTGAGCCTATCGTACGTTTGGCGCAAACCGTGCACCAATCTTGCACTAACACTAAGACCATTTCCAAACGGACCGAACGAGGTTCCACATGACCCATGTCACCAAGGAGTTCCATCTGGTGCACCCAAAACGATTTCTGAGCCTATGGTACGTTCGGCACAAACCGTGCACCGATCTTGCGTCAAGATTAGCACTATCTCCAAACGGACCGAAACTAGCTTCCACTTGAGCTTCGTCACCTGGGAGTATCATCGGGTGCGTTCTAAACCATATCTGAGCCTATGGTACGTTTGGTGCAAACCGTGCACCTATCTTGCACTCACACTAACACCATCTCCAAACAGATCGAACGAGATTCCACATGACCCACGTCACCTAGGAGTTCCATTGGGTGCGCCCAAAACGATATCTGAGCCTATCGTACGTTTAATTAAACCGTGCACCAATCTTGCACTAACACTAACACCATTTCCAAACGGACCGAACGAGATTCCACATGACCCACGTCACCTAGGACGTCCATCGGGTGCGCCCCCAAGCGATATCTCGAGCCCATGGTACGTTTGGCGCAAACCGTGCACCAATCTTGCACTAACACTAACACCATCTCCAAACGGACCAGCGAGATTCCACATGACCCACGTCTCATAGGAGTTCCATCGGGTGCGTCCAAAATGATATATGAGCCTATGGTACGTTTAGCGCAAACCGTGCACCTATCTTACATCAACACAAACACCATCTCCAAACAGACCGAACGAGATTCCACATGACCCACGTCACCTTGGAGTTCCGTCGGGTGCGTCCAAAACGATATCTCGAGCCTATGGTACGCGTTTGGCGCAAAACTGTGCAGCTATGTCCAAACGGACCGAAACGAGCTTCCACTTGAGCTTCGTCACCTAGGAGTACCATTGGGTGTGTTCTAAACCATATCTGAGCCTATGGTAAGTTTGGTGCAAACCGTGCACCTATCTTGCACTAACACTAACACCATCTCCAAATGGACCGAACGAGATTCCACATGACCCACGTCACCTAGGAGTTCCATCTGGTGCATCCAAAACGATTTCTGAGCCTATGGTACGTTCGGCGCAAACCGTGCACCGATCTTGCGTCAAGATTAGCACTATCTCCAAACGGACCGAAACTAGCTTCCACTTGAGCTTCGTCACCTAGGAGTATCATCGGGTGCGTCCCAAACGATATCTGAGCCTATGGTATGTTTGGCGCAAACCGTTCACCTATCTTGCACTAACACTAACACCATCTCCAAATGGACCGAACAAGATTCCACATGACCCACGTCACCTAGGAGCTCCATCTGGTGATTCCAAATCGATTTCCGAGCATATGGTACGTTCGTCGCAAACCGTGCACCGATCTTGCATCAAGATTAACACTATCTCCATACGGACTAAAACGAGCTTCCAGTTGAGCTTCGTCTCCTAGGAGTACCATCAAAAGGCCCAAAACGATTTCTGAGCCTATGGTATGTTCAGCGCAAACCGTGCACCTATCTTGCACTAACACTAACACCATCTCCAAACGGACTGAATGAGATTCCACATGACCCACGTCACCTAGGAGTTCCAATTGGTGCATCCAAAACGATTTATGAGCCTATGGTACGTTCGGCGCAAACCGTGCACCGATCTTGCATCAAGATTAGCACTATCTCCAAACGGACCGAAACTAGCTTCCAGTTGAGCTTCGTCGCCTAGGAGTATCGTCGGGCGTGTCCAAAACGATTTCTGAGCCTATGGTATGTTCAGCGCAAACCGTGCACCTATCTTGCACTAACACAAACACCATCTCCAAACAGACCGAACGAGATTCCACGTGACCCACGTCACCTAGGACGTCCATCGGGTGCGTCCCAAACGATATCTGAGCCCATGATACGTTTGGCGCAAACCGTGCACCAATCTTGCACTAACACTAACACCATTTCCAAACGGACCGAACGAGATTCCACATGACCCACGTCACCTAGGACGTCCATCGGGTGCGTCCCAAACGATATCTGAGCCCATGGTACGTTTGGCGCAAACCGTGCACCAATCTTGCACTAACACTAACACCATTTCCAAATGGACCGAACGAGATTCCACATGACCCACGTCACCAAGGAGTTCCATCTGGTGCATCCAAAACGATTTCTGAGCCTATGGTACGTTCGGCGCAAACCGTGCACCGATCTTGCATCAAGATTAGCACTATCTCCAAACGGACCGAAACTAGCTTCCAGTTGAGCTTCGTCACCTAGGAGTACCGTCGGGCGCGTCCAAAATGATTTCTGAGCCTATGTATGTTCAGCGCAAAACCATGCACCTATCTTGCACTAACACAAACACCATCTCCAAACAGACCGAACGAGATTCCACATGACCCATGTCACCTAGGAGTTCCATCTGGTGTGCGTCCAAAACGATTTTGGAGCCTATGGTACGTTCAAGCGAAACCGTGCACCGATCTTGCGTCAAGATTAGCACTATCTCCAAACGGACCGAAACTAGGTTCCACATGAGCTTCGTCACCTAGGAGTATCATCGGGTGCGTTCTAAACCATATCTCGAGCCTATGGTACGTTTGGTGCAAACCGTGCACCTATCTTGCACTCACACACGACACCATCTCCAAACAGATCGAACGAGATTCCACATGACCCATGTCACCTAGGAGTTCCATCGGGTGCGTCCAAAACGATATCTGAGCCTACGGTACGTTTCGCGCAAACCGTGCACCTATCTTGCACTAACACTAACACCATCTCCAAACGGACCGAACAAGATTCCACATGACCCACGTCAGCTAGGGAGGTCCATTGGGTGCGCCCAAAATGATCTCGAGCCTAGGGTACATTTGGCGCAAACCGTGCACCTATCTTGCACTAACACTAACACCATCTCCAAATGAACCGAACGAGATTCCACATGACCCACGTCACCTAGGAGCTCCAACTCGTGTGTCCAAATCGATTTCCAAGCCGATGGTACGTTCAACGCAAATCGTGCACCGATCTTGCATCAAGATTAACACTATCTCCAAACGGACCAAAACGAGCTTCCAGTTGAGCTTCGTCACCTAGGAGTACCATCGGGTGCGTCCAAAACGATTTCTAAGATTATGGTATGTTCAGCGCAAACCGTGCACCTATGTTGCACTAACACAAACACCATCTCCAAACAGACCGAATGAGATTCCACATGACCCATGTCACCTAGGACTTCCATCTGGTGCGTCCAAAACGATTTCGGAGCCTATGGTACGTTCGGCGGAAACCGTGCACCGATCTTGCGTCAAGATTAGCACTATCTCCAGACGGACCGAAACTAGCTTCTGCTTGAGCTTCGTCACCTAGGAGTATCATCGGGTGCGTTCTAAACCATATCTGAGCCTAAAGTACGTTTGGTGCAAACCGTGCACTTATCTTGCACTAACACTAACACCATCTCCAAATGGAACAACGAGATTCCACATGACCCACGTCACGTAGGAGTTCCATCGGAAAAGGCCCAAAATGATATATGAGCCTATGGTACGTTTGGCACAAACCGTGCACCTATCTT
Organism: Miscanthus lutarioriparius; assembly: GCA_904845875.1. Taxonomy (NCBI): domain Eukaryota; kingdom Viridiplantae; phylum Streptophyta; class Magnoliopsida; order Poales; family Poaceae; genus Miscanthus; species Miscanthus lutarioriparius. The sequence goes on from CAJGYO010000554.1 coordinate 25,560, forward strand.
GCAAACCGTGCACCTATCTTGCACTAACACTAACACCATCTCCAAATGGACTGAATGAGATTCCACATGACCCACGTCACCTAGGAGTTCCATCTGGTGCATCCAAAACAATTTCTGAGCCTATGGTACGTTCGGCGCAAACCGTGCACGGATCTTGTGTCAAGATTAGTACTATCTCCAAACGGACCGAAACTAGCTTCCAGTTGCGCTTCGTAACCTAGGAGTACCATCGGGTGCGTCCAAAAAAATTTCTGAGCCTATGGTATGTTCAGCGCAAACCGTGCACCTATCTTGCACTAACACTAACACCATCTCCAAACAGACTGAATGAGATTCCACATGACCCACGTCACCTAGGAGTTCCATCTGGTGCATCCAAAACGATTTATGAGCCTATGGTACGTTCAGCGCAAACCGTGCACCGATCTTGCATCAAGATTAGCACTATCTCCAAACAGACCGAAACTAGCTTCCAGTTGAGCTTCGTCACCTTGGAGTACCGTCGGGCGCGTCCAAAACTAATGAGGACATTCCTAGCATTCACTCATCTTCAAATGCAACTCCACTTGATATAGCTGGTCCAATTACAAGAAGTAGAGCTAAACAATTGGAGAAGGAAATTCATTCTCAGGTGAACGCTAACCTTATGTTTAATAATCAGTTTATGTTGAATGAGCCTATGCTTTTGAGTTCTTGTTCCAATGTCCTTAGGAATGATGGAGTGTACGAACCAGCATGGGATGAAGATGGATTCAAGCCTCTGGACATTTGAACCAAGAAGCCTATGGTGTGCAAGAATAAAATGGTGGTTCATCACCTTTGCATGGAAATGCAACCAGAAGCTAGATGACTGATACATGGTACGAATTCCAAGCATCACCGCGGACAGAATACAAGGAGTTAGATGGTGTTCTATATGTGGATGGAAGCGTCTTCAAGTCTACTTTCCAGCCCATCAAACGGCTCATTATTTGGACTTCCCAATAAAGAGTTATGCTTATTTTAGTAACTGCTATCAGAAGCTGAAAGACGCGCGCGAACCAGCCATGAAATCCACTGGTGCATGCGCATGCTGCCCATTACTCCAAGCTGAACGTCCCTATCCCTATATATATCTTGTACTATACAATGAAAGGTCAGATTTTGATTAGCTGAATTCAGAATACACAAACTCGTGGAGTTTTGTTTATGCGTGAGTCTTGAGAGGCTTGCAACACTTGTTCTTTTCGATTCTGAGGGAGTTGTAGAACGCCGAACTGCGGTTCACCCAGTTCGTGCCTTCACGTCTATAGGGCGTGATTGCGTGGGCTGTTTTTCGCCGATACGTGGAAGGGTGATTGTCTCGGTAGTTCGTCGCGTGGACAGCCTCGCGGTGCACTGCCTCTTCACCAGGTCACACGAGCGACAAGTTATCAAGTTCGCGGATCCCACGAGAAGATCGGGCCACACAACTTGCTACATTCGTTGCTGTATAGGCGTGTGCACATCAAAAACGATTTCTGAGCCTATGGGATGCTCAGCGCAAACCGTGCACCTATCTTGCACTAACACAAACACCATCTCCAAACTCCAAGCGCCCAAAACGATTTCGAGCCTATGGTATGCTCAGCGCAAACCATGCACCTATCTTGCACTAACACAAACACCATCTCCAAACGGACCGAACGAGATTCCACATGACCCACGTCACCTAGGAGTTCCATTGGGTGCGTCCAAAAAATATATCTGAGCCTATCGACGTTTGGGCGCAAACCGTGCACCAATCTTGCACTAACACTAACACCATTTCCAAACGGACCGAACGAGGTTCCACATGACCCATGTCACCAAGGAGTTCCATCTGGTGCACCCAAAACGATTTCTGAGCCTATGGTACGTTCGGCACAAACCGTGCACCGATCTTGCGTCAAGATTAGCACTATCTCCAAACGGACCGAAACTAGCTTCCACTTGAGCTTCGTCACCTGGGAGTATCATCGGGTGCGTTCTAAACCATATCTGAGCCTATGGTACGTTTGGTGCAAACCGTGCACCTATCTTGCACTCACACTAACACCATCTCCAAACAGATCGAACGAGATTCCACATGACCCACGTCACCTAGGAGTTCCATTGGGTGCGTCCAAAACGATATCTGAGCCTATCGTACGTTTGGCGCAAACCGTGCACCAATCTTGCACTAACACTAACACCATTTCCAAACGGACCGAACGAGATTCCACATGACCCACGTCACCTAGGACGTCCATCGGGTGCATCCCAAACGATATCTGAGCCCATGGTACGTTTGGCGCAAACCGTGCACCAATCTTGCACTAACACTAACACCATTTCCAAACGGACCGAACGAGATTCCACATGACCCACGTCACCAAGGAGTTCCATCTGGTGCATCCAAAACGATTTCTGAGCCTATGGTACGTTCGGCGCAAACCGTGCACCGATCTTACGTCAATATTAGCACTATCTCCAAACGGACCGAAACTAGCTTCCACTTGAGCTTCATCACCTAGGAGTATCATTGGGTGCGTTCTAAACCATATCTGAGCCTATGGTACGTTTGGTGCAAACCGTGCACCTATCTTGCACTCACACTAACACCATCTCCAAACGGACCAGCGAGATTCCACATGACCCACGTCACATAGGAGTTCCATCGGGTGCGTCCAAAATGATATATGAGCCTATGGTACGTTTAGCGCAAACCGTGCACCTATCTTACATCAACACAAACACCATCTCCAAACAGACCGAACGAGATTCCACATGACCCACGTCACCTTGGAGTTTCCGCTTCAAAAGGCCCAAAACGATATCTCGAGCCTATGGTACGTTTGGCGCGCGCAAACTGCAGCTATGTCAAACAAAACGGACCAAACGAAGCTTCCACTTGAGCTTCGTCACCTAGGAGTACCATTGGGTGTGTTCTAAACCATATCTGAGCCTATGGTAAGTTTGGTGCAAACCGTGCACCTATCTTGCACTAACACTAACACCATCTCCAAATGGACCGAACGAGATTCCACATGACCCACGTCACCTAGGAGTTCCATCTGGTGCATCCAAAACGATTTCTGAGCCTATGGTGCGTTCGGGCGCAAACCGTGCACCGATCTTGCGTCAAGATTAGCACTATCTCCAAACGGACCGAAACTAGCTTCCACTTGAGCTTCGTCACCTAGGAGTATCATCGGGTGCGTCCCAAACGATATCTGAGCCTATGGTATGTTTGGCGCAAACCGTTCACCTATCTTGCACTAACACTAACACCATCTCCAAATGGACGAACGAGATTCCACATGACCCACGTCACCTAGGAGCTCCATCTGGTGATTCCAAATCGATTTCCGAGCATATGGTATGCGTTCGACGCAAACCGTAAACCGATCTTGCATCAAGATTAACACTATCTCCATACGGACTAAAACGAGCTTCCAGTTGAGCTTCGTCTCCTAGGAGTACCATCGGGTGCCCAAAACGATTTCTCGAGCCTATGGTATGTTCAGCATAAACCGTGCACCTATCTTGCACTAACACTAACACCATCTCCAAACGGACTGAATGAGATTCCACATGACCCACGTCACCTAGGAGTTCCAATTGGTGCATCCAAAACGATTTATGAGCCTATGGTACGCTTTGGCGCAAACCGTGCACCGATCTTGCATCAAGATTAGCACTATCTCCAAACGGACGAAACTAGCTTCCAGTTGAGCTTCGTCCGCCTAGGAGTACCGTCGGGCGTGTGTCAAAACGATTTCGAGCCTATGGTATGTTCAGCGCAAACCGTGCACCTATCTTGCACTAACACAAACACCATCTCCAAACAGACCGAACGAGATTCCACATGACCCACGTCACCTAGGACGTCCATCGGGTGCGGCCCCAAACGATATCTCGAGCCCATGGTACGTTTGGCGCGCAAACCGTGCACCAATCTTGCACTAACACTAACACCATTTCCAAACGGACCGAACGAGATTCCACATGACCCACGTCACCTAGGACGTCCATCGGGTGCGTCCCAAACGATATCTGAGCCCATGGTACGTTTGGCGCAAACCGTGCACCAATCTTGCACTAACACTAACACCATTTCCAAATGGACCGAACGAGATTCCACATGACCCACGTCACCAAGGAGTTCCATCTGGTGCATCCAAAACGATTTCTGAGCCTATGGTACGTTCGGCGCAAACCGTGCACCGATCTTGCATCAAGATTAGCACTATCTCCAAACGGACCGAAACTAGCTTCCAGTTGAGCTTCGTCACCTAGGAGTACCGTCGGGCGCGTCCAAAATGATTTCTGAGCCTATGGTATGTTCAGCGCAAACCATGCACCTATCTTGCACTAACACAAACACCATCTCCAAACAGACCGAACGAGATTCCACATGACCCATGTCACCTAGGAGTTCCATCTGGTGCGTCCAAAACGATTTTGGAGCCTATGGTACGTTCGGCGGAAACCGTGCACCGATCTTGCGTCAAGATTAGCACTATCTCCAAACGGACCGAAACTAGCTTCCACATGAGCTTCGTCACCTAGGAGTATCATCGGGTGCGTTCTAAACCATATCTGAGCCTATGGTACGTTTGGTGCAAACCGTGCACCTATCTTGCACTCACACTGACACCATCTCCAAACAGATCGAACGAGATTCCACATGACCCACGTCACCTAGGAGTTCCATCGGGTGCGTCCAAAACGATATCTGAGCCTACGGTACGTTTCGCGCAAACCGTGCACCTATCTTGCACTAACACTAACACCATCTCCAAACGGACCGAACAAGATTCCACATGACCCACGTCAGCTAGGAGGTCCATTGGGTGCGTCCAAAATGATCTGAGCCTAGGGTACATTTGGCGCAAACCGTGCACCTATCTTGCACTAACACTAACACCATCTCCAAATGAACCGAACGAGATTCCACATGACCCACGTCACCTAGGAGCTCCAACTCGTGTGTCCAAATCGATTTCCAAGCCGATGGTACGTTCAACGCAAATCGTGCACCGATCTTGCATCAAGATTAACACTATCTCCAAACGGACCAAAACGAGCTTCCAGTTGAGCTTCGTCACCTAGGAGTACCATCGGGTGCGTCCAAAACGATTTCTAAGATTATGGTATGTTCAGCGCAAACCGTGCACCTATGTTGCACTAACACAAACACCATCTCCAAACAGACCGAATGAGATTCCACATGACCCATGTCACCTAGGACTTCCATCTGGTGCGTCCAAAACGATTTCGGAGCCTATGGTACGTTCGGCGGAAACCGTGCACCGATCTTGCGTCAAGATTAGCACTATCTCCAGACGGACCGAAACTAGCTTCTGCTTGAGCTTCGTCACCTAGGAGTATCATCGGGTGCGTTCTAAACCATATCTGAGCCTAAAGTACGTTTGGTGCAAACCGTGCACTTATCTTGAACTAACACTAACACCATCTCCAAATGGAACAACGAGATTCCACATGACCCACGTCACGTAGGAGTTCCATCGGGTGCGTCCAAAATGATATATGAGCCTATGGTACGTTTGGCACAAACCGTGCACCTATCTTGCAAACCGTGCACCTATCTTGCACTAACACTAACACCATCTCCAAATGGACTGAATGAGATTCCACATGACCCACGTCACCTAGGAGTTCCATCTGGTGCATCCAAAACAATTTCTCGAGCCTATGGTACGTTAAAGGCGCAAACCGTGCACGGATCTTGTGTCAAGATTAGTACTATCTCCAAACGGACCGAATCTAGCTTCCAGTTGCGCTTCGTAACCTAGGAGTACCATCGGGTGCGTCCAAAAAAATTTCTGAGCCTATGGTATGTTCAGCGCAAACCGTGCACCTATCTTGCACTAACACTAACACCATCTCCAAACAGACTGAATGAGATTCCACATGACCCACGTCACCTAGGAGTTCCATCTGGTGCATCCAAAATGATTTATGAGCCTATGGTACGTTCAGCGCAAACCGTGCACCGATCTTGCATCAAGATTAGCACTATCTCCAAACATACCGAAACTAGCTTCCAGTTGAGCTTCGTCACCTTGGAGTACCGTCGGGCGCGTCCAAAACGATTTCTGAGCCTATGGGATGCTCAGCGCAAACCGTGCACCTATCTTGCACTAACACAAACACCATCTCCAAACGGGCGCGTCCAAAACGATTTCTGAGCCTATGGTATGCTCAGCGCAAACGATGCACCTATCTTGCACTAACACAAACACCATCTCCAAACGGACCGAACGAGATTCCACATGACCCACGTCACCTAGGAGTTCCATTGGGTGCGTCCAAAACAATATCTGAGCCTATCGTACGTTTGGCGCAAACCGTGCACCAATCTTGCACTAACACTAACACCATTTCCAAACGGACCGAACGAGGTTCCACATGACCCATGTCACCAAGGAGTTCCATCTGGTGCACCCAAAACGATTTCTGAGCCTATGGTACGTTCGGCACAAACCGTGCACCGATCTTGCGTCAAGATTAGCACTATCTCAAAACATACCGAAACTAGCTTCCACTTGAGCTTCGTCGGGTGCGTTCTAAACCATATCTGAGCCTATGGTACGTTTGGTGCAAACCGTGCACCTATCTTGCACTCACACTAACACCATCTCCAAACGGACCAACGAGATTCCACATGACCCACGTCACCTAGGAGTTCCATTGGGTGCGCCCAAAATGATATCTCGAGCCTATCGACGTTTGGCGCAAAACCGTGCACCAATCTTGCACTAACACTAACACCATTTCCAAACGGACCGAACGAGATTCCACATGACCCATGTCACCTAGGGACGTCCATCGGGTGCGGCCCCAAACGATATCTGAGCCCATGGTACGTTTGGCGCAAACCGTGCACCAATCTTGCACTAACACTAACACCATCTCCAAACGGACCAGCGAGATTCCACATGACCCACGTCTCATAGGAGTTCCATCGGGTGCGTCCAAAATGATATATGAGCCTATGGTACGTTTAGCGCAAACCGTGCACCTATCTTACATCAACACAAACACCATCTCCAAACAGACCGAACGAGATTCCACATGACCCACGTCACCTTGGAGTTCCGTCAAAAGGCCCAAAACGATATCTCGAGAGCCTATGGTACGCTTGGCGCGCAAACCGTGCACCTATGTGTCCAAACGGACCGAAACGAAGCTTCCACTTGAGCTTCGTCACCTAGGAGTACCATTGGGTGTGTTCTAAACCATATCTCGAGCCTATGGTAAGTTTGGTGCAAACCGTGCACCTATCTTGCACTAACACTAACACCATCTCCAAATGGACCGAACGAGATTCCACATGACCCACGTCACCTAGGAGTTCCATCTGGTGCATCCAAAACGATTTCTGAGCCTATGGTACGTTCGGCGCAAACCGTGCACCGATCTTGCGTCAAGATTAGCACTATCTCCAAACGGACCGAAACTAGCTTCCACTTGAGCTTCGTCACCTAGGAGTATCATCGGGTGCGTCCCAAACGATATCTGAGCCTATGGTATGTTTGGCGCAAACCGTTCACCTATCTTGCACTAACACTAACACCATCTCCAAATGGACCGAACGAGATTCCACATGACCCACGTCACCTAGGAGCTCCATCTGGTGATTCCAAATCGATTTCCGAGCATATGGTACGTTCGACGCAAACCGTGCACCGATCTTGCATCAAGATTAACACTATCTCCATACGGACTAAAACGAGCTTCCAGTTGAGCTTCGTCTCCTAGGAGTACCATCGGGTGCGTCCAAAACGATTTCTGAGCCTATGGTATGTTCAGCGCAAACCGTGCACCTATCTTGCACTAACACAAACACCATCTCCAAACAGACCGAACGAGATTCCACATGACCCACGTCACCTAGGACGTCCATCGGGTGCGTCCCAAACGATATCTGAGCCCATGGTACGTTTGGCGCAAACCGTGCACCAATCTTGCACTAACACTAACACCATTTCCAAACGGACCGAACGAGATTCCACATGACCCACGTCACCTAGGACGTCCATCGGGTGCGTCCCAAACGATATCTGAGCCCATGGTACGTTTGGCGCAAACCGTGCACCAATCTTGCACTAACACTAACACCATTTCCAAATGGACCGAACGAGATTCCACATGACCCACGTCACCAAGGAGTTCCATCTGGTGCATCCAAAACGATTTCTGAGCCTATGGTACGTTCGGCGCAAACCGTGCACCGATCTTGCATCAAGATTAGCACTATCTCCAAACGGACCGAAACTAGCTTCCAGTTGAGCTTCGTCACCTAGGAGTACCGTCGGGCGCGTCCAAAATGATTTCTGAGCCTATGGTATGTTCAGCGCAAACCATGCACCTATCTTGCACTAACACAAACACCATCTCCAAACAGACCGAACAAGATTCCACATGACCCATGTCACCTAGGAGTTCCATCTGGTGCGTCCAAAACGATTTTGGAGCCTATGGTACGTTCGGCGGAAACCGTGCACCGATCTTGCGTCAAGATTAGCACTATCTCCAAACGGACCGAAACTAGCTTCCACATGAGCTTCGTCACCTAGGAGTATCATCGGGTGCGTTCTAAACCATATCTGAGCCTATGGTACGTTTGGTGCAAACCGTGCACCTATCTTGCACTCACACTAACACCATCTCCAAACAGATCGAACGAGATTCCACATGACCCACGTCACCTAGGAGTTCCATCGGGTGCGTCCAAAACGATATCTGAGCCTACGGTACGTTTAGCGCAAACCGTGCACCTATCTTGCACTAACACTAACACCATCTCCAAACGGACCGAACAAGATTCCACATGACCCACGTCACCTAGGAGTTCCATTGGGTGCGCCCAAAATGATCTCGAGCCTAGGGTACATTTGGCATAAACCGTGCACCTATCTTGCACTAACATCTTGCACTAACACTAACATCTCCAAATGAACCGAACGAGATTCCACATGACCCACGTCACCTAGGAGCTCCAACTCGTGTGTCCAAATCGATTTCCAAGCCGATGGTACGTTCAACGCAAATCGTGCACCGATCTTGCATCAAGATTAACACTATCTCCAAACGGACCAAAACGAGCTTCCAGTTGAGCTTCGTCACCTAGGAGTACCATCGGGTGCGTCCAAAACGATTTCTAAGATTATGGTATGTTCAGCGCAAACCGTGCACCTATGTTGCACTAACACAAACACCATCTCCAAACAGACCGAATGAGATTCCACATGACCCATGTCACCTAGGACTTCCATCTGGTGCGTCCCAAAACGATTTTGAGCCTATGGTACGTTCAAGCGGAAACCGTGCACCGATCTTGCGTCAAGATTAGCACTATCTCCAAACGGACCGAAACTAGCTTCCGCTTGAGCTTCCCGTCACCTAGGAGTATCATCGGGTGCGTTCTAAACCATATCTGAGCCTAAAGTACGTTTGGTGCAAACCGTGCACTTATCTTGAACTAACACTAACACCATCTCCAAATGGAACAACGAGATTCCACATGACCCACGTCACGTAGGAGTTCCATCGGGTGCGTCCAAAATGATATATGAGCCTATGGTACGTTTGGCACAAACCGTGCACCTATCTTGCAAACCGTGCACCTATCTTGCACTAACACTAACACCATCTCCAAATGGACTGAATGAGATTCCACATGACCCACGTCACCTAGGAGTTCCATCTGGTGCATCCAAAACAATTTCTGAGCCTATGGTACGTTCGGCGCAAACCGTGCACGGATCTTGTGTCAAGATTAGTACTATCTCCAAACGGACCGAATCTAGCTTCCAGTTGCGCTTCGTAACCTAGGAGTACCATCGGGTGCGTCCAAAAAAATTTCTGAGCCTATGGTATGTTCAGCGCAAACCGTGCACCTATCTTGCACTAACACTAACACCATCTCCAAACAGACTGAATGAGATTCCACATGACCCACGTCACCTAGGAGTTCCATCTGGTGCATCCAAAATGATTTATGAGCCTATGGTACGTTCAGCGCAAACCGTGCACCGATCTTGCATCAAGATTAGCACTATCTCCAAACAGACCGAAACTAGCTTCCAGTTGAGCTTCGTCACCTTGGAGTACCGTCGGGCGCGTCCAAAACGATTTCTGAGCCTATGGGATGCTCAGCGCAAACCGTGCACCTATCTTGCACTAACACAAACACCATCTCCAAATGGGGCGCGAGATTCCAAAACGACCCACGTCACGAGCCTATGGTATGTCCAAAAGCGCAAGCGATGCACCTATCTTGCACCTATCTTGCATCAACACAAACACCATCTCCAAACGGACCTAACGAGATTCCACATGACCCACGTCACCTAGGAGTTCCATTGGGTGCGTCCAAAACAATATCTGAGCCTATGGTACGTTTGGCGCAAAACCGCACCAATCTTGCACTAACACTAACACCATTTCCAAACGGACGAACGAGGTTCCACATGACCCATGTCACCAAGGAGTTCCATCTGGTGCACCCAAAACGATTTCTGAGCCTATGGTACGTTCGGCACAAACCGTGCACCGATCTTGCGTCAAGATTAGCACTATCTCCAAACGGACCGAAACTAGCTTCCACTTGAGCTTCGTCACCTGGGAGTATCATCGGGTGCGTTCTAAACCATATCTGAGCCTATGGTACGTTTGGTGCAAACCGTGCACCTATCTTGCACTCACACTAACACCATCTCCAAACAGATCGAACGAGATTCCACATGACCCACGTCACCTAGGAGTTCCATTGGGTGCGTCCAAAATGATATCTGAGCCTATCGTACGTTTGGCGCAAACCGTGCACCAATCTTGCACTAACACTAACACCATTTCCAAACGGACCGAACGAGATTCCACATGACCCATGTCACCTAGGACGTCCATCGGGTGCGTCCCAAACGATATCTGAGCCCATGGTACGTTTGGCGCAAACCGTGCACCAATCTTGCACTAACACTAACACCATCTCCAAACGGACCAGCGAGATTCCACATGACCCACGTCTCATAGGAGTTCCATCGGGTGCGTCCAAAATGATATATGAGCCTATGGTACGTTTAGCGCAAACCGTGCACCTATCTTACATCAACACAAACACCATCTCCAAACAGACCGAACGAGATTCCACATGACCCACGTCACCTAAGAGTACCATCGGGTGCGCCCAAAACGATATTCGAGCCTATGGTGCGTTTTAGGCGCAAACCGTGCAATCTATGTCCAAACGGACTATCTCCAAACGGACAAACGAGCTTCCACTTGAGCCCGTCACCTAGGAGTACCATTGGGTGTGTTCTAAACCATATCTGAGCCTATGGTAAGTTTGGTGCAAACCGTGCACCTATCTTGCACTAACACTAACACCATCTCCAAATGGACCGAACGAGATTCCACATGACCCACGTCACCTAGGAGTTCCATCTGGTGCATCCAAAACGATTTCTGAGCCTATGGTGCGTTGGCGCAAACCGTGCACCGATCTTGCGTCAAGATTAGCACTATCTCCAAACGGACCAAACTAGCTTCCACTTGAGCTTCGTCACCTAGGAGTACCATCGGGTGCGTCCAAAACGATATCTGAGCCTATGGTATGTTTGGCGCAAACCGTTCACCTATCTTGCACTAACACTAACACCATCTCCAAATGGACCGAACGAGATTCCACATGACCCACGTCACCTAGGAGCTCCATCTGGTGATTCCAAATCGATTTCCGAGCATATGGTACGTTCGACGCAAACCGTGCACCGATCTTGCATCAAGATTAACACTATCTCCATACGGACTAAAACGAGCTTCCAGTTGAGCTTCGTCTCCTAGGAGTACCATCAAAAGCGCCCAAAACGATTTCTGAGCCTATGGTATGTTCAGCGCAAACCGTGCACCTATCTTGCACTAACACAAACACCATCTCCAAACGGGCGCGTCCAAAACGATTTCTGAGCCTATGGTATGCTCAGCGCAAATCATGCACCTATCTTGCACTAACACAAACACCATCTCCAAACGGACCGAACGAGATTCCACATGACCCACGTCACCTAGGAGTTCCATTGGGTGCGTCCAAAACAATATCTGAGCCTATAAATGCGTTTGGCGCAAACCGTGCACCAATCTTGCACTAACACTAACACCATTTCCAAACGGACGAACGAGGTTCCACATGACCCATGTCACCAAGGAGTTCCATCTGGTGCACCCAAAACGATTTTGGAGCCGAGCCTATGGTGCGATTTGCGTCAAGCACAAACCGCAAGCACCGATCTTGCGCACCAAGATTAGCACTATCTCCAAACGGACCGAAACTAGCTTCCACTTGAGCTTCGTCCACTCGGGAGTATCATCGGGTGCGAGTTTCTAAACCATATCTGAGCCTATGGTACGTTTGGTGCAAACCGTGCACCTATCTTGCACTCACACTAACACCATCTCCAAACAGATCGAACGAGATTCCACATGACCCACGTCACCTAGGAGTTCCATTGGGTGCGTCCAAAACGCGATATCTGAGCCTATCGTATGCGTTTGGCGCGCAAACCGTGCACCAATCTTGCACTAACACTAACACCATTTCCAAACGGACCGAACGAGATTCCACATGACCCACGTCACTGGGACGTCCATCGGTGCGTCCCCAAAACGATATCTGAGAGCCATGGTACGTTTTGGCAAAAACCGTGCACCAATCTTGCACTAACACTAACACCATCTCCAAATGGACCAGCGAGATTCCACATGACCCACGCTCGCCATAGGAGTTCCATCGGGTGCGCCCAAAATGATATATGAGCCTATGGTACGTTTAGCGCAAACCGTGCACCTATCTTACATCAACACAAACACCATCTCCAAACAGACGAACGAGATTCCACATGACCCACGTCACCTTGGAGTTCCGTCGGGTGCGGCCCAAAAACGATATCTCGAGCCTATGGTACGTTTTGGCGCAAAACGTGCAGCTATATCCAAACGGGACCAAACGAGCTTCCACTTGAGCTTCGTCACCTAGGAGTACCATTGGGTGTGTTCTAAACCATATCTGAGCCTATGGTAAGTTTGGTGCAAACCGTGCACCTATCTTGCACTAACACTAACACCATCTCCAAATGGACCGAACGAGATTCCACATGACCCACGTCACCTAGGAGTTCCATCTGGTGCATCCAAAACGATTTCTGAGCCTATGGTACGTTCGGCGCAAACCATGCACCGATCTTGCGTCAAGATTAGCACTATCTCCAAACGGACCGAAACTAGCTTCCACTTGAGCTTCGTCACCTAGGAGTATCATCGGGTGCGTCCCAAACGATATCTGAGCCTATGGTATGTTTGGCGCAAACCGTTCACCTATCTTGCACTAACACTAACACCATCTCCAAATGGACCGAACGAGATTCCACATGACCCACGTCACCTAGGAGCTCCATCTGGTGATTCCAAATCGATTTCCGAGCATATGGTACGTTCGACGCAAACCGTGCACCGATCTTGCATCAAGATTAACACTATCTCCATACGGACTAAAACAAGCTTCCAGTTGAGCTTCGTCTCCTAGGAGTACCATCGGGTGCGTCCAAAACGATTTCTGAGCCTATGGTATGTTCAGCGCAAACCGTGCACCTATCTTGCACTAACACTAACACCATCTCCAAACGGACTGAATGAGATTCCACATGACCCACGTCACCTAGGAGTTCCAATTGGTGCATCCAAAACGATTTATGAGCCTATGGTACGTTCGGCGCAAACCGTGCACCGATCTTGCATCAAGATTAGCACTATCTCCAAACGGACCGAAACTAGCTTCCAGTTGAGCTTCGTCGCCTAGGAGTACCGTCGGGCGTGTGCAAAATGATTTCTGAGCCTATGGTATGTTCAGCGCAAACCGTGCATCTATCTTGCACTAACACAAACACCATCTCCAAACAGACCGAACGAGATTCCACATGACCCACGTCACCTAGGACGTCCATCGGGTGCGTCCCAAACGATATCTGAGCCCATGGTACGTTTGGCGCAAACCGTGCACCAATCTTGCACTAACACTAACACCATTTCCAAACGGACCGAACGAGATTCCACATGACCCACGTCACCTAGGGGCGTCCATCGGGTGCGGCCCCAAACGATATCTGAGCCCATGGTACGTTTGGCGCAAACCGTGCACCAATCTTGCACTAACACTAACACCATTTCCAAATGGACCGAACGAGATTCCACATGACCCACGTCACCAAGGAGTTCCATCTGGTGCATCCAAAACGATTTCTGAGCCTATGGTACGTTCGGCGCAAACCGTGCACCGATCTTGCATCAAGATTAGCACTATCTCCAAACGGACGAAACTAGCTTCCAGTTGAGCTTCGTCACCTAGGAGTACCGTCGGTCAAGCGCCCAAAATGATTTCTGAGCCTATGGTATGTTCAGCGCAAACCATGCACCTATCTTGCACTAACACAAACACCATCTCCAAACAGACCGAACAAGATTCCACATGACCCATGTCACCTAGGAGTTCCATCTGGTGCGTCCAAAACGATTTTGGAGCCTATGGTACGTTCAAGCGGAAACCGTGCACCGATCTTGCGGCCAAGATTAGCACTATCTCCAAACGGACCGAAACTAGCTTCCACATGAGCTTCGTCACCTAGGAGTATCATCGGGTGCGTTCTAAACCATATCTGAGCCTATGGTACGTTTGGTGCAAACCGTGCACCTATCTTGCACTCACACTGACACCATCTCCAAACAGATCGAACGAGATTCCACATGACCCACGTCACCTAGGAGTTCCATCGGGTGCGTCCAAAACGATATCTGAGCCTACGGTACGTTTCGCGCAAACCGTGCACCTATCTTGCACTAACACTAACACCATCTCCAAACGGACCGAACAAGATTCCACATGACCCACGTCAGCTAGGAGGTCCATTGGGTGCGTCCAAAATGATCTGAGCCTAGGGTACATTTGGCGCAAACCGTGCACCTATCTTGCACTAACACTAACACCATCTCCAAATGAACCGAACGAGATTCCACATGACCCACGTCACCTAGGAGCTCCAACTCGTGTGTCCAAATCGATTTCCAAGCCGATGGTACGTTCAACGCAAATCGTGCACCGATCTTGCATCAAGATTAACACTATCTCCAAACGGACAAAAACGAGCTTCCAGTTGAGCTTCGTCACCTAGGAGTACCATCGGGTGCGTCCAAAACGATTTCTAAGATTATGGTATGTTCAGCGCAAACCGTGCACCTATGTTGCACTAACACAAACACCATCTCCAAACAGACCGAATGAGATTCCACATGACCCATGTCACCTAGGACTTCCATCTGGTGTGCGCCCAAAACGATTTCGGAGCCTATGGTACGTTCGGCGGAACCGTGCACCGATCTTGCGTCAAGATTAGCACTATCTCCAGACGGACCGAAACTAGCTTCTGCTTGAGCTTCGTCACCTAGTAGTATCATCGGGTGCGTTCTAAACCATATCTGAGCCTAAAGTACGTTTGGTGCAAACCGTGCACTTATCTTGAACTAACACTAACACCATCTCCAAATGGAACAACGAGATTCCACATGACCCACGTCACGTAGGAGTTCCATCGGGTGCGTCCAAAATGATATATGAGCCTATGGTACGTTTGGCACAAACCGTGCACCTATCTTGCAAACCGTGCACCTATCTTGCACTAACACTAACACCATCTCCAAATGGACTGAATGAGATTCCACATGACCCACGTCACCTAGGAGTTCCATCTGGTGCATCCAAAACAATTTCTGAGCCTATGGTGCGTTCGGCAAAACCGCGTACACGGATCTTGTGTCAAGATTAGTACTATCTCCAAACGGACCGAATCTAGCTTCCAGTTGCGCCGTAACCTAGGAGTACCATCGGGTGCGCCCAAAAAAATTTTGAGCCTATGGTATGTTCAGCGCAAACCGTGCACCTATCTTGCACTAACACTAACACCATCTCCAAACAGACTGAATGAGATTCCACATGACCCACGTCACCTAGGAGTTCCATCTGGTGCATCCAAAATGATTTATGAGCCTATGGTATGTTCAGCGCAAAACCGTGCACCGATCTTGCATCAAGATTAGCACTATCTCCAAACAGACCGAAACTAGCTTCCAGTTGAGCTTCGTCACCTTGGAGTACCGTCAAGCGCGTCCAAAACGATTTCGAGCCTATGGGATGCTCAGCGCAAAACCGTGCACCTATCTTGCACTAACACAAACACCAACTCCAAGCGGCGGCGTCCAAAAGCGATTTACGAGCCTATGGTATGCTCAGCGCAAACCATGCACCTATCTTGCACTAACACAAACACCATCTCCAAACGGACCGAACGAGATTCCACATGACCCACGTCACCTAGGAGTTCCATTGGGTGCGTCCAAAACAATATCTCGAGCCTATCGTGACGTTTGGCGCAAACCGTGCACCAATCTTGCACTAACACTAACACCATTTCCAAACGGACCGAACGAGGTTCCACATGACCCATGTCACCAAGGAGTTCCATCTGGTGCACCCAAAACGATTTCTGAGCCTATGGTACGTTCGGCACAAACCGTGCACCGATCTTGCGTCAAGATTAGCACTATCTCCAAACGGACCGAAACTAGCTTCCACTTGAGCTTCGTCACCGGGAGTATCATCGGGTGCGTTCTAAACCATATCTCGAGCCTATGGTACGTTTGGTGCAAACCGTGCACCTATCTTGCACTCACACTAACACCATCTCCAAACAGATCGAACGAGATTCCACATGACCCACGTCACCTAGGAGTTCCATTGGGTGCGTCCAAAACGATATCTGAGCCTATCGTACGTTTGGCGCAAACCGTGCACCAATCTTGCACTAACACTAACACCATTTCCAAACGGACCGAACGAGATTCCACATGACCCACGTCACCTAGGACGTCCATCGGGTGCGTCCCAAACGATATCTGAGCCCATGGCACGTTTGGCGCAAACCGTGCACCAATCTTGCACTAACACTAACACCATTTCCAAACGGACCGAACGAGATTCCACATGACCCACGTCACCAAGGAGTTCCATCTGGTGCATCCAAAACGATTTCTGAGCCTATGGTACGTTCGGCGCAAACCGTGCACCGATCTTGCGTCAATATTAGCACTATCTCCAAACGGACCGAAACTAGCTTCCACTTGAGCTTCGTCACCTAGGAATATCATTGGGTGCGTTCTAAACCATATCTGAGCCTATGGTACGTTTGGTGCAAACCGTGCACCTATCTTGCACTCACACTAACACCATCTCCAAACGGACCAGCGAGATTCCACATGACCCACGTCACATAGGAGTTCCATCGGGTGCGTCCAAAATGATATATGAGCCTATGGTACGTTTAGCGCAAACCGTGCACCTATCTTACATCAACACAAACACCATCTCCAAACAGACCGAACGAGATTCCACATGACCCACGTCACCTTGGAGTTCCGTCGGGTGCGTCCAAAAGGATATCTGAGCCTATGGTACGTTTGGCGCAAACCGTGCAGCTATGTCGAAACGGACCGAAACGAGCTTCCACTTGAGCTTCGTCACCTAGGAGTACCATTGGGTGTGTTCTAAACCATATCTGAGCCTATGGTAAGTTTGGTGCAAACCGTGCACCTATCTTGCACTAACACTAACACCATCTCCAAATGGACCGAACGAGATTCCACATGACCCACGTCACCTAGGAGTTCCATCTGGTGCATCCAAAATGATTTCGGAGCCTATGGTACGTTCGGCGCAAACCGTGCACCGATCTTGCGTCAATATTAGCACTATCTCCAAACGGACCGAAACTAGCTTCCACTTGAGCTTCGTCACCTAGGAGTATCATTGGGTGCGTTCTAAACCATATCTGAGCCTATGGTACGTTTGGTGCAAACCGTGCACCTATCTTGCACTCACACTAACACCATCTCCAAACGGACCAGCGAGATTCCACATGACCCACGTCACATAGGAGTTCCATCGGGTGCGTCCAAAATGATATATGAGCCTATGGTACGTTTAGCGCAAACCGTGCACCTATCTTACATCAACACAAACACCATCTCCAAACAGACCGAACGAGATTCCACATGACCCACGTCACCTTGGAGTTCCGTCGGGTGCGTCCAAAACGATATCTGAGCCTATGGTACGTTTGGCGCAAACCGTGCAGCTATGTCGAAACGGACCGAAACGAGCTTCCACTTGAGCTTCGTCACCTAGGAGTACCATTGGGTGTGTTCTAAACCATATCTGAGCCTATGGTAAGTTTGGTGCAAACCGTGCACCTATCTTGCACTAACACTAACACCATCTCCAAATGGACCGAACGAGATTCCACATGACCCACGTCACCTAGGAGTTCCATCTGGTGCATCCAAAACGATTTATGAGCCTATGGTACGTTCAGCGCAAACCGTGCACCGATCTTGCATCAAGATTAGCACTATCTCCAAACATACCGAAACTAGCTTCCAGTTGAGCTTCGTCACCTTGGAGTACCGTCGGGCGCGTCCAAAACGATTTCTGAGCCTATGGGATGCTCAGCGCAAACCGTGCACCTATCTTGCACTAACACAAACACCAACTCCAAACGGGCGCGTCCAAAACGATTTCTGAGCCTATGGTATGCTCAGCGCAAACCATGCACCTATCTTGCACTAACACAAACACCATCTCCAAACGGACCGAACGAGATTCCACATGACCCACGTCACCTAGGAGTTCCATTGGGTGCGCCCAAAACAATATCTCGAGCCTATCGTGACGTTTGGCGCAAAACCGTGCACCAATCTTGCACTAACACTAACACCATTTCCAAACGGACCGAACGAGGTTCCACATGACCCATGTCACCAAGGAGTTCCATCTGGTGCACCCAAAACAATTTCTGAGCCTATGGTACGTTCGGCACAAACCGTGCACCGATCTTGCGTCAAGATTAGCACTATCTCCAAACGGACCGAAACTAGCTTCCACTTGAGCTTCGTCACCTGGGAGTATCATCGGGTGCGTTCTAAACCATATCTGAGCCTATGGTACGTTTGGTGCAAACCGTGCACATATCTTGCACTCACACTAACACCATCTCCAAACAGATCGAACGAGATTCCACATGACCCACGTCACCTAGGAGTTCCATTGGGTGCGTCCAAAACGATATCTGAGCCTATCGTACGTTTGGCGCAAACCGTGCACCAATCTTGCACTAACACTAACACCATTTCCAAACGGACCGAACGAGATTCCACATGACCCACGTCACCTAGGACGTCCATCGGGTGCGTCCCAAACGATATCTGAGCCCATGGTACGTTTGGCGCAAACCGTGCACCAATCTTGCACTAACACTAACACCATTTCCAAACGGACCGAACGAGATTCCACATGACCCACGTCACCAAGGAGTTCCATCTGGTGCATCCAAAACGATTTCTGAGCCTATGGTACGTTCGGCGCAAACCGTGCACCGATCTTGCGTCAATATTAGCACTATCTCCAAACGGACCGAAACTAGCTTCCACTTGAGCTTCGTCACCTAGGAGTATCATTGGGTGCGTTCTAAACCATATCTGAGCCTATGGTACGTTTGGTGCAAACCGTGCACCTATCTTGCACTCACACTAACACCATCTCCAAACGGACCAGCGAGATTCCACATGACCCACGTCACATAGGAGTTCCATCGGGTGCGTCCAAAATGATATATGAGCCTATGGTACGTTTAGCGCAAACCGTGCACCTATCTTACATCAACACAAACACCATCTCCAAACAGACCGAACGAGATTCCACATGACCCACGTCACCTTGGAGTTCCGTCGGGTGCGTCCAAAACGATATCTGAGCCTATGGTACGTTTGGCGCAAACCGTGCAGCTATGTCCAAACGGACCGAAACGAGCTTCCACTTGAGCTTCGTCACCTAGGAGTACCATTGGGTGTGTTCTAAACCATATCTGAGCCTATGGTAAGTTTGGTGCAAACCGTGCACCTATCTTGCACTAACACTAACACCATCTCCAAATGGACCGAACGAGATTCCACATGACCCACGTCACCTAGGAGTTCCATCTGGTGCATCCAAAACGATTTCGGAGCCTATGGTACGTTCGGCGCAAACCGTGCACCGATCTTGCGTCAAGATTAGCACTATCTCCAAACGGACCGAAACTAGCTTCCACTTGAGCTTCGTCACCTAGGAGTATCATCGGGTGCGCCCCAAACGATATCTGAGCCTATGGTATGTTTGGCGCAAACCGTTCACCTATCTTGCACTAACACTAACACCATCTCCAAATGGACCGAACGAGATTCCACATGACCCACGTCACCTAGGAGCTCCATCTGGTGATTCCAAATCGATTTCCGAGCATATGGTACGTTCGACGCAAACCGTGCACCGATCTTGCATCAAGATTAACACTATCTCCATACGGACTAAAACGAGGTTCCAGTTGAGCTTCGTCTCCTAGGAGTACCATCGGTGCATCCAAAACGATTTCTTTGCCTATGGTATGTTCAGCGTATAACCCGTGCACCTATCTTGCACTAACACTAACACCATCTCCAAGCGGATTGAATGAGATTCCACATGACCCACGTCACCTAGGAGTTCCAATTGGTGCATCCAAAACGATTTATGAGCCTATGGTGCGTTCGGCGCTAAAACCGTGCACCGATCTTGCATCAAGATTAGCACTATCTCCAAACGGACCGAAACTAGCTTCCAGTTGAGCTTCACGCCTAGGAGTACCGTCAGGCGTGTCCAAAACGATTTCGAGCCTATGGTATGTTCAGCGCAAACCGTGCACCTATCTTGCACTAACACAAACACCATCTCCAAACAGACCGAAGATTCCACATGACCCACGTCACCTAGGACATCCATCGGGTGCGCCCCAAACGATATCTCGAGCCCATGGTACGTTTGGCGCAAACCGTGCACCAATCTTGCACTAACACTAACACCATTTCCAAACGGACCGAACGAGATTCCACATGACCCACGTCACCTAGGGCGTCCATCGGGTGCGCCCCAAAGCGATATCTGAGCCCATGGTACGTTTGCGCAAACCGTGCACCAATCTTGCACTAACACTAACACCATTCCAAATGGACCGAACGAGATTCCACATGACCCACGTCACCAAGGAGTTCCATCTGGTGCATCCAAAACGATTTACGAGCCTATGGTACGTTTCGGCGCAAACCGTGCACCGATCTTGCATCAAGATTAGCACTATCTCCAAACGGACGAAACTAGCTTCCGGTTGAGCTTCGTCACCTAGGAGTACCGTCGGTAGCGCCCAAAATGATTTTCGAGCCTATGGTATGTTCGGCGCAAACCATGCACCTATCTTGCACTAACACAAACACCATCTCCAAACAGACCAAACGAGATTCCACATGACCCATGTCACCTAGGAGTTCCATCTGGTGCGTCCAAAACGATTTTGGAGCCTATGGTACGTTCGGCGGAAACCGTGCACCGATCTTGCGTCAAGATTAGCACTATCTCCAAATGGACCGAAACTAGCTTCCACATGAGCTTCGTCACCTAGGAGTATCATCGGGTGCGTTCTAAACCATATCTGAGCCTATGGTACGTTTGGTGCAAACCGTGCACCTATCTTGCACTCACACTGACACCATCTCCAAAGAGATCGAACGAGATTCCACATGACCCACGTCACCTAGGAGTTCCATCGGGTGCGGCCCAAAGCGATATCTCGAGCCTACGGTGCGTTTCGCGCGCAAAACCGTGCACCTATCTTGCACTAACACTAACACCATCTCCAAACGGACCGAACAAGATTCCACATGACCCACGTCAGCTAGGAGGTCCATTGGGTGCGTCCAAAATGATCTGAGCCTAGGGTACATTTGGCACAAACCGTGCACCTATCTTGCACTAACACTAACACCATCTCCAAATGAACCGAACGAGATTCCACATGACCCACGTCACCTAGGAGCTCCAACTCGTGTGTCCAAATCGATTTCCAAGCCGATGGTACGTTCAACGCAAATCGTGCACCGATCTTGCATCAAGATTAACACTATCTCCAAACGGACCAAAACGAGCTTCCAGTTGAGCTTCGTCACCTAGGAGTACCATCGGGTGCGTCCAAAACGATTTCTAAGATTATGGTATGTTCAGCGCAAACCGTGCACCTATGTTGCACTAACACAAACACCATCTCCAAACAGACCGAATGAGATTCCACATGACCCATGTCACCTAGGACTTCCATCCGTGCGCCCAAAACGATTTCGGAGCCTATGGTACGTTCGGCGGAAACCGTGCACCGATCTTGCGTCAAGATTAGCACTATCTCCAGACGGACCGAAACTAGCTTCTGCTTGAGCTTCGTCACCTAGGAGTATCATCGGGTGCGTTCTAAACCATATCTGAGCCTAAAGTACGTTTGGTGCAAACCGTGCACTTATCTTGCACTAACACT
Source organism: Miscanthus lutarioriparius (assembly GCA_904845875.1). Taxonomy (NCBI): domain Eukaryota; kingdom Viridiplantae; phylum Streptophyta; class Magnoliopsida; order Poales; family Poaceae; genus Miscanthus; species Miscanthus lutarioriparius. The sequence continues at coordinate 48,095 of CAJGYO010000554.1, forward strand.
AACACCATCTCCAAATGGAACAACGAGATTCCACATGACCCACGTCACGTAGGAGTTCCATCGGGTGCGTCCAAAATGATATATGAGCCTATGGTACGTTTGGCACAAACCGTGCACCTATCTTGCAAACCGTGCACCTATCTTGCACTAACACTAACACCATCTCCAAACGGACTGAATGAGATTCCACATGACCCACCTCACCTAGGAGTTCCATCTGGTGCATCCAAAACAATTTACGAGCCTATGGTACGTTAAAGGCGCAAACCGTGTACGGATCTTGCGTCAAGATTAGTACTATCTCCAAACGGACGAAACTAGCTTCCAGTTATGCCAGTAACCTAGGAGTACCATCGGGTGCGTCCAAAATAATTTTTGAGCCTATGGTATGTTCAAGTAAGAAACCGTGCACCTATCTTGCACTAACACTAACACCATCTCCAAACAGTGAATGAGATTCCACATGACCCACGTCACCTAGGAGTTCCATCTGGTGCATCCAAAACGATTTATGAGCCTATGGTACGTTCAGCGCAAACCGTGCACCGATCTTGCATCAAGATTAGCACTATCTCCAAACAGACCGAAACTAGCTTCCAGTTGAGCTTCTGATATGAACCCGCTAGGGTGAATCCCAATCTTTCGATGAGAGAATGTGGATAACTCGATTTGGGGATGGAGATGACATTCACGGCCCGACTACAGCCTTCCAAGCTGCGCCTTAGCAACCGATACACTACCTCCAACGGCCGTCGCGATCTTGTGGAGCACGATCAACCAAACCACTAGGGTAATTCCTGCAAGCAATCGAGGAACAAGCAAGAACAAGTAGAACAAGCAACTCAATTGCAAATATGGAGATGAAAAACCAATCTGAACTCACAAAGTTGGGGTTCTGAATCAAGTAGAACGGATGGTCTCGTCGACACACGCGTCTACAAGGAAGTAGCAATGGCTAAACTTTCAACAAAACAAAACCCAAGTGTTCCTGGTGGCGGCTAAGGGGTATATGACGTGTGGAGGACGACCACAAGAGAGTTTGGGTCGTGCTCCAACCCTAGGACGCGTCCCTACTGGACTCTAAACGATACAAGCCCATTAGGCTAACTTAAGGTGGCGCAGCACCCTGGATAGAATAGACCTCTCGGTGATTTTTGGACTGTTGACACCGTTTCTGAGCAGGTATGAGTATGAGGTCAGATCCGTATGAAAGTAGACTTTATTAGCTTTCCAACAAGTCCAGAATCACGCCAATCCGACTCCGTATGTAACCGTGGCGACCGTCGCAAGTTGGAGGTGTGCTGCAGTCCGAATCCAGCCTACTCGAGTCCTTTTCCCTTTCGGTCTTCTCCTTGATTCCTAATCAAAACAAGAGTGCACGTGTCTCCAAGATCTAAACAGGATGGACAAGAGCTCAAGAAGGAACTCACTTGATGATTAAGTGTTCGAGCACGAGCACGGGTAATAGGACCAGCAGGTGTCGGCGTGGACGGCGTGGATGTATGATCGGTGTTGATGTCCTCATCATCCTCCCTTTCTTGAATTTGAGTCGTCCTCGACTCAAGCTCATCTTCCTCACCCAAATAAGGCTTCGAATCTGCAATGTTAAATGTGGGACTAACCCCAATATCTGCAGGAAGATCAAGCTTATATGCATTCTCATTTATTCGTTGCATCACTTTAAAAGGACCATCCGCTCTAGGCATCAATTTAGATTTTCTTAATTCAGAAACCTATCCTTTCGCAAATGCAACCAAACCAAATCTCCAGGTTCAAGAATCAATTCCTTCTACCTTTATCTCCAGCAAATTTGTACTTAGCATTCATGCGCTCTATGTTTTCTTTAGTGGTTTCATGTAGTTTTAGCATCAATTCAACACGTTGCTTAGCATCAAATTCAACTTTTTCAGAACTTGGCAATGGCATTAAATCAATAGGAGCACGTGGTAACAAGCCATAAACAATCTCAAAGGGACACATCTTCGTAGTAGAATGCAGCGAACGATTATAAGCAAACTCAATATGAGGCAAACAATCTTCCCATATCTTAATATTCTTCTTTAAAACAGTCCTTAACATAGTAGACAAAGTTCTATTCACAACTTCAGTTTGACCATCAGTTTGGGGGTGACAAGTGGTGGAAAATAAAAGCTTAGTCCCCAATTTGGCCCATAAAGTTCTCCAAAAATGGCTAAGAAATTTAGTATCACGATCAGAAACAATTGTATTTGGCACACCATGCAAGCGAACAACTTCTCGAAAGAACAAATCAGCAATATTTGTAGCATCATCAGTTTTATGACATGGTATGAAATGTGCCATTTTAGAGAATCGATCCACAACCACAAAAACACTATCTCGCCCTTTCCTAGTCCGTGGCAATCCCAACACAAAATCCATAGAAATATCCTCCCAAGGAGCACTAGGAACAGGAAGAGGCATATACAAACCGTGTGGATTCAACCGGGACTTAGCCTTTTGACATGTTGTGCAGCGAGCAACAAATCTCCACGTCTCGTCGCATCTTTGGCCAAAAGAAATGACCAGCAAGAATGTCCTCCGTCTTCTTCGGCTCCAAAATGCCCCATCAAGCCACCTCCATGCGCTTCCTGCGGCAACAACAAATAACGGAGCTAGCTGGAATACATAGCTTGTTAGCTCTAAACACAAACCCATCATTGAGGATGAATTTGTTCCACGTTTTCCCATCTTTACAATGCAGCAGCACTTCTTTAAAATCAGCATCATGAGCATATCGGTCTTTAATTGTTTCTAACCCAAAGATCTTGTAATCAAGTTGATTCAGCAAAGTATATCTCCTAGACAATGCATCTGCAATGATATTATCCTTCCCTTTCTTGTGTTTGATAACATAAGGAAAAGATTCAATAAATTCAACCCATTTTGCATGTCTACGATTCAGTTTTCCTTGACTACGAATATGCTTCAAAGATTCATGATCAGAATGTATAACAAATTCTTTGGGCCACAAATAATGCTGCCATGTTTCTAATGTCCGCACTAGAGCATATAATTCCTTATCATATGTAGAATAATTAAGAATAGGCCCGCTCAATTTCTCACTAAAGTATGCAACAGGTTTTCCTTCTTGTAACAAAACACCACCCAATCCAATTCCACTCGCATCACATTCAAGCTCGAAAGTCTTATTAAAATCGGGGAGTTGGAGTAGAGGTGCATGTGTTAACTTATCTTTCAGCACATGGAAGGCGTGCTCTTGTGCTTTGCCCCAAGAAAAGGGCACTCCCTTCTTTGTAAGCTCATTCAATGGTGCAGCAATGGTGCTGAAGTCCTTCACAAAACGGCGATAGAAACCAGCAAGTCCTAGGAAACTCCGCACTTGTGTGACCGTCGTGGGTACAGGCCATCCTTGTATAGCTTCCACCTTGGCTTTATCAACCTCAATTCCTCGTGGAGTGACAACATAGCCAAGAAACGATACTCGATCGGTGTGAGAAAGTGCACTTCTCAAGGTTACCAAACAAAGCGTGCATCACGTAGAGCATTGAAAACAACACGTAAGTGATCAAGGTGTTCATCCATGGATTTGCTATAAATCAGTATATCATCAAAGTAGAGCGACAACAAATTTCCCAATGAAAGCACGCAAAACCTCGTTCATTAATCTCATGAAAGTACTAGGTGCATTAGTTAACCCAAAAGGCATGACTAACCACTCATATAGACCGAACTTGGTTTTGAAAGCAGTTTTCCATTCATCTCCCAATTTCATACGAATCTGGTGGTACCCACTACATAAATCAACCTTTGAAAACACAACAGCACCACTCAATTCATCAAGCATATCATCTAATCGTGGAATAGGGTGTCGATATCGAATGGTGATATTATTAATAGCCCTACAATCAACACACATGCGCCATGTTCCATCTTTCTTAGGCACTAAAATCCTTTGGAACAGCACAAGGACTAAGAGACTCACGCACATAACCTTTGTCTAGTAGTTCTTGCACTTGCCGCTGAATTTCCTTCGTTTCCTCCGGATTGGTCCTGTATGGTATGCACGGTTTGGCAAAGATGCTCCAGGATAAGATCAATTTGGTGCTCAATCCCTCGTATTGGTGGCAGCCCGCTGGTACCTCAATGGGAAACACATCAGAATACTCCTGCAAAATGTTAGCAACAAATAGGGGGCAAAGAACGTTGCATATCCTCAAATGAAATCAAAGCATCCTTGCATACCAAAGCATAAGCAACAGAGGTGGATGCATTGAACTCATTAATATCAGATTTTGTAGCAAGCATACAACGTCCTTTCAATTTTATCTCATCTTTGTCATCAACAACAGATTTGTCACTCTCGCTCTTTTGCTTTTGCAGCCTTAGTAACATCAGATTGCATAATAGCTTCAGGAGACATAGGATGCAACACAATTTTTCGATCATGGTATAGAAACGAATATTGATTTGATCTACCATGATGCATCGAATCTCTATCAAATTGCCATGGTCTACCTAGCAGAATATTGCAAGCTTGCATAGGCACAACATCACATTCAACAATATCTTTGTATGATCCGATGGCAAAATCGATTCGCACCAGTCTAGTCGTTACCTTTTGCCTTACCACTGTTGTTCAGCCATTGGATGTAGTAGGGATGGGGGTGTGGTTTGGTGGTGAGGCGAGCTTCTGTACCATGTCGCTACTTGCCAAGTTGTTGCAGCTACCTCCATCAATGATCATGCGGCACTTAACGCTCCTTGATGACACACTTTGTTTGGAATAAAGTGTGTCGCTGATTTTGCTCCGCCTTCTCCATTTGTGCACTAAGCACTCATTTGTACAATCAAGCTCTCATAGTGCTCGCATCACCTGCATTAATGTGTTCTTCTATGTGTTTCCTCACTACCCGCATAGTCAGCCGCAAGCAATGCAAGTGTATCTTCATCAAAATCACTAGCAGATGAACACTCACCATCATCTTTGACAATCATAACACGCTTGTTTGGGCAGTCACGCATCATATGGCCATATCCCTTGCATCGATGACATTGTATGTTGCTTGTTCTACCTGTCGATGCCACGGATGAAGTACTCGCAGCCGGCTTTTTTGCCTGTCTTCGCTATTGAATTGGTGGGGCAGCTCGAGTCTTGTCACTAGATGAAGGCGTAGGAGTACGTGTAGACGGAGTTGTAGACGCGGCGCGGCTGCCATGAACTAGCTTTCCCTGCAGAAACATTAGTCCTTGCGCTAGCACGTCGTCCTGCACTTCCGTTCAGCTTTACAAGCAAGATGAAACAGTTTGGTTACGTTATTGTATTCTTTTTGTGGCGAGGATATCCTGAATTTCCGATTTAACCCACCTAAAAATCTAGCCATAGCAGGTTCCTCATCCTCCTCTAATTTACAACGCAACACATACCCGTTTGTAATTCACGATAGTATTCTTCTACACTTTTAGAACCTTGTCTCAATTGTTGCAACTTATTTATCATATCACGGGCATAGTAAGATGGAACAAATCTAGCTCTCATGGCTCGTTTCAAGCGCATCCCAAGTTCTAGGTATGTTATTAGGATTTTTCTTGCCATATTCGATCCACCAAGCAGAAGCAAAATCTGTGAACTCACTAGTAGCAGCCCTAACACGTGTGTTCTCGGGAAATTCATGGCATGCAAACTTTTGATCAACAGCAATCTCCCAAGTAATGTATGCATCGGGGTCATATTTTCCATCAAAAGGAGGTACTTTAAATTTAATCTTCTTGAAAGCATCATCATTATTGTGTACCTCGGCGTCGGTGGCCACCCATACCTCTACGGTTGTGGCGTGGCGGCGTCGATCGAAAGTGTCTCGATCATCATGTTCATTATCACCTGTGTATTCTTCATCATAACTACCATCCTCTCGATCTTCCTCCTTCTTTTCTTCTTTATGCTGGTCTTTATCATTGTTGTGGAGGTCATCAAAACGCCTCAGCCAGGAGCAGCAAGGCTTTTGTCCACACTAGCAATGGACTGCTCCAAACCCGCAAGCTTGTTGTTTTTGCGGCAATCTGCGTAACCTCCAACTGCCCAAGTTTGTCATTTGTCACCTGCAAGTCATTATCAAGTCCCTCCGTGTGCAACTTCACTTTCCTTTCAAAATGTTGTATGATGCCCTTTGTGCGAGGCGAATGTGGAATTTGGTTATCTTCGCTTGACCTGTCATGCTTCAAAGGCAAAGACAACAAGAAGACAAGTGAAGAAATAAAAGCCCTACAACTACTAGGATGTAGCTACTGACAAGTCGCTCACTCTCCACCTATTACACAAGTTCTTACCAGTTCTTACCTTGCTCGACAGAGGAGGGGTCATCTACCAACAAGTCTGCTGCAGCAATGGATGAAGTGTATCGGTGCCTTGAAGACGAGACCCATCAAGGCTGTAGAATATGTGGAGCTATAGGTGGGCTGAAACAAGGAACGAACTAGCACCACGTTAGTTACAAAAGCAAGCTGAATAATCGTTCAACCGTGCGGTCTTGTGCTGGTCCTAGTCTAGACCGTGCTAGAGACGCGAGCTGGACACAAAGGAGAGCACAACACACCACCCAAGTGAACGAAAAATCTCTAAGATCAGCCCCTTTCTCTTCTTTTCTTTTGCTTTTTTCTCTTTTTTTTTTTTTTTTTTTTGAATAATTTTTTTAGGGGCACTCAAAACTGATTATATGAACAAGAACACTCCCAAAGAGTAACTCAGCACACACTCTCTCTCTCTCTCTCAGAGAGTAAGCCACTCGTTTAGATATGAATACTTGCTGCGTGGTTCGTTTGATATTTGTAGTACAGGGTGAACTGATTCCTCGTCCGATTGGAACTTCCAATTCTACTCGGACTTGGCCAACAGCGAGGAATAACCGATTCCTTGATCCGACTCAAACTTGAAAACCTACTTGGATTCGCCAACAGAGAGGAACAGCCGATTCCTTGTCCGATTCAAACTTCAAACCCTACTTGGATTCGCCAACAGAGAGAGACTATATGATAGCGCCAGCGTGTTGTGATAGAACGTGACAAGAACTCGAAACTCTAAAGGACTAAAACTAAGACCAGCAACTTGACACAACCGATGCAACCGACGACTCAACAAGGCCTAACTAGGTAGCACTAGCCACGGCCCAAAGGTCTATAGGATTGTAGGAAACTAATCTACTATTTTTTTGGCTTTTTTGGACTGTAGGAAAAATAAAAACAGCGAAGAATTCCAAGTCTCTCACCGATAAACCTTGCTCGATTACCAATTGATATGAACCCGCTAGGGTTTATGGACGATCTTCGATGAGAGGCGTGAGATCACTCGATTTGGTGGATGGAGATGACGTTCACGGCCCGACTACAGCCTTCCAAGACCGCGCCTTAGCAACCGATACACCACCTCCAAAGGCCGTCACGATCTTGTGGAGCGCGACAACCCGACCACTAGGGCTCCCGTCCCGCAAGCAATCGAAGAACTAGCAAGAACAAGGAAACAAAGCTTTGAATTTGCAAGATGAAATTGAAAGCCTCAAACTGAATCTTATGATGAGTGGGGTTCGAAGACAAGGAGGCAGGCGGTTGGATCAGCCACGCGCGCCTACAAGCAAGTAGCAAAGGCTAAACTTGATCTAAACAAAACCCAAGTGTTCTGGTGGCGGCTAAGGGGTATATGACGTGTGGAGGACGACCACAAGAGAGTTTGGGTCGTGCTCCAACCCTAGGACGCGTCCCTCTTGGACTCTAAACGATACAAGCCCATTGGGCTAACTTAAGGTGGCGCAGCACCCTGGATAGAATAGACCTCTCGGTGATTTTTGGACTGTTGACACCGTTTCTGAGCAGGTATGAGTATGAGGTCAGATCCGTATGAAAGTAGACTTTATTAGCTTTCCAACAAGTCCAGAATCACGCCAATCCGACTCCGTATGTAACCGTGGCGACCGTCGCAAGTTGGAGGTGTGCTGCAGTCCGAATCCAGCCTACGCGAGTCCTTTTCCCTTTCGGTCTTCTCCTTGATTCCTAATCAAAACAAGAGTGCACGTGTCTCCAAGATCTAAACAGGATGGACAAGAGCTCAAGAAGGAACTCACTTGATGATTAAGTGTTCGAGCACGAGCACGGGTAATAGGACCAGCAGGTGTCGGCGTGGACGGCGTGGATGTATGATCGGTGTTGATGTCCTCATCAGCTTCGTCACCTTGGAGTAACTCAGCACACACACTCTCTCTCTCTCTCTCTGTAGAGTAAGCCACTCGTTTAGATATGAATACTTGCTGCGTGGTTCGTTTGATATTTGTAGCACAGGGTGAACTGATTCCTCGTCCGATTGGAACTTCCAATTCTACTCGGACTTGGCCAACAGCGAGGAATACCTGATTCCTTGATCCGACTCAAACTTGAAAACCTACTTGGATTCGCCAGCAGAGAGGAACAGCCGATTCCTTGTTCGATTCAAACTTCAAACCCTACTTGGATTCGCCAACAGAGAGACTATATGATAGCGCGTGTTGTGATAGAACGTGACAAGAACTTCGAAACTCTAAAGGACTAAAACTAAGACCCGACAACTTGACACAACCGATGCAACCGACGACTCAACAAGCCCTAACTAGGTAGCACTAGCCACGGCCCAAAGGTCTATAGGATTGTAGGAAACTAATCTACTATTTTTTTGGCTTTTTTGGACTGTAGGAAAAATAAAAACAGCGAAGAATTACAAGTCTCTCACCGATAAACCTTGCTCTGATACCAACTGATATGAACCCGCTAGGGTGAATCCCAATCTTTCGATGAGAGAATGTGGATAACTCGATTTGGGGATGGAGATGACATTCACGGCCCGACTACAGCCTTCCAAGCTGCGCCTTAGCAACCGATACACCACCTCCAACGGCCGTCGCGATCTTGTGGAGCACGATCAACCAAACCACTAGGGTAATTCCTGCAAGCAATCGAGGAACAAGCAAGAACAAGTAGAACAAGCAACTCAATTGCAAATATGGAGATGAAAAACCAATCTGAACTCACAAAGTTGGGGTTCTGAATCAAGTAGAACGGATGGTCTCGTCGACACACGCGTCTACAAGGAAGTAGCAATGGCTAAACTTTCAACAAAACAAAACCCAAGTGTTCCTGGTGGTGGCTAAGGGGTATATGACGTGTGGAGGACGACCACAAGAGAGTTTGGGTCGTGCTCCAACCCTAGGACGCGTCCCTACTGGACTCTAAACGATACAAGCCCATTGGGCTAACTTAAGGTGGCGCAGCACCCTGGACAGAATAGACCTCTCGGTGATTTTTGGACTGTTGACGCCGTTTCTGAGCAGGTATGAGTATGAGGTCAGATCCGTATGAAAGTAGACTTTATTAGCTTTCCAACAAGTCCAGAATCACCCCAATCCGACTCCGTATGTAACCGTGGCGACCGTCGCAAGTTGGAGGTGTGCTGCAGTCCGAATCCAGCCTACTCGAGTCCTTTTCCCTTTCGGACTTCTCCTTGATTCCTAATCAAAACAAGAGTGCACGTGTCTCCAAGATCTAAACAGGATGGACAAGAGCTCAAGAAGGAACTCACTTGATGATTAAGTGTTCGAGCACGAGCACGGGTAATAGGACCAGCAGGTGTCGGCGTGGACGGCGTGGATGTATGATCGGTGTTGATGTCCTCATCAGCTTCGTCACCTTGGAGTACCGTCGGGCGCGTCCAAAACGATTTCTGAGCCTATGGGATGCTCAACGCAAACCGTGCACCTATCTTGCACTAACACAAACACCATCTCCAAACGGGCGCGTCCAAAACGATTTCTGAGCCTATGGTATGCTCAGCGCAAACCGTGCACCTATCTTGCACTAACACAAACACCATCTCCAAACGGACCGAACGAGATTCCACATGACCCACGTCACCTAGGAGTTCCATTGGGTGCGTCCAAAACAATATCTGAGCCTATCGTACGTTTGGCGCAAACCGTGCACCAATCTTGCACTAACACTAACACCATTTCCAAACGGACCGAACGAGGTTCCACATGACCCATGTCACCAAGGAGTTCCATCTGGTGCACTCAAAACGATTTCTGAGCCTATGGTACGTTCGGCACAAACCGTGCACCGATCTTGCGTCAAGATTAGCACTATCTCCAAAGCGGACCGAAACTAGCTTCCACTTGAGCCGTCACACCGGGAGTATCATCGGGTGCGTTCTAAACCATATCTCGAGCCTATGGTACGTTTGGTGCAAACCGTGCACCTATCTTGCACTCACACTAACACCATCTCCAAACAGATCGAGCGAGATTCCACATGACCCACGTCACCTAGGAGTTCCATTGGGTGCGTCCAAAGCGATATCTCGAGCCTATCGTGCGTTTGGCGCAAACCGTTACCAATCTTGCACTAACACTAACACCATTTCCAAACGGACGAACGAGATTCCACATGACCCACGTCACCTAGGACGTCCATCGGTGCGCCCCAAACGATATCTCGAGCCCATGGTACGTTTGGCGCAAACCGTGCACCAATCTTGCACTAACACTAACACCATTTCCAAAGCGGACCGAACGAGATTCCACATGACCCACGTCACCAAGGAGTTCCATCTGGTGCATCCAAAACGATTTTCGAGCCTATGGTGCGTTGGCGCAAACCGTGCACCGATCTTGCGTCAATATTAGCACTATCTTCAAACGGACCGAAACTAGCTTCCACTTGAGCCGTCACCTAGGAGTATCATTGGGTGCGTTCTAAACCATATCTCGAGCCTATAGTACGTTTGGTGCAAACCGTGCACCTATCTTGCACTCACACTAACACCATCTCCAAACGGACCAGCGAGATTCCACATGACCCACGTCACATAGGAGTTCCATCGGGTGCGTCCAAAATGATATATGAGCCTATGGTACGTTTAGCGCAAACCGTGCACCTATCTTACATCAACACAAACACCATCTCTAAACAGACCGAGCGAGATTCCACATGACCCACGTCACCTTGGAGTTCCGTCGGGCCGTCCCAAAACGATATCTCGAGCCTATGGTACGTTTGGCGCAAACCGTGCAGCTATGTCCAAGCGGACCGAAACGAGCTTCCACTTGAGCTTCGTCACCTAGGAGTACCACTGGGTGTGTTCTAAACCATATCTGAGCCTATGGTAAGTTTGGTGCAAACCGTGCACCTATCTTGCACTAACACTAACACCATCTCCAAATGGACCGAACGAGATTCCACATGACCCACGTCACCTAGGAGTTCCATCTGGTGCGTCCAAAACGATTTTTGAGCCTATGGTGCGTTCGGCGCGCAAACCGTGCACCGATCTTGCGTCAAGATTAGCACTATCTCCAAGCGGACCGAAACTAGCTTCCACTTGAGCCCGTCACCTAGGAGTATCATCGGGTGCGCCCCAAACGATATCTCGAGCCTATGGTATGTTTGGCGCAAACCGTTCACCTATCTTGCACTAACACTAACACCATCTCTAAATGGACCGAACGAGATTCCACATGACCCACGTCACCTAGGAGCTCCATCTGGGTGATTCCAAATCGATTTCCGAGCATATGGTACGTTCGGCGCCAAACCGTGCACCGATCTTGCATCAAGATTAACACTATCTCCATACGGACTAAAACGAGCTTCCAGTTGAGCTTCGTCTCCTAGGAGTACCATCGGTGCGTCCAAAACAATTTCTGAGCCTATGGTATGTTCAAGCGCAAACCATGCACCTATCTTGCACTAACACAAACACCATCTCCAAACAGACCGAACGAGATTCCACATGACCCACGTCACCTGGGGCGTCCATCGGGTGCGCCCCAAGCGATATCTGAGCCCATGGTACGTTTGGCGCAAACCGTGCACCAATCTTGCACTAACACTAACACCATTTCCAAACGGACGAACGAGATTCCACATGACCCACGTCACCTAGGACGTCCATCGGTGCGCCCCAAAGCGATATCTGAGCCCATGGTGCGTTTGGCGCAAACCGTGCACCAATCTTGCACTAACACTAACACCATTTCCAAATGGACCGAACGAGATTCCACATGACCCACGTCACCAAGGAGTTCCATCTGGTGCATCCAAAACGATTTACGAGCCTATGGTACGTTCGGCATAAACCGTGCACCGATCTTGCATCAAGATTAGCACTATCTCCAAACGGACGAAACTAGCTTCCAGTTGAGCTTCATCACCTAGGAGTACCGTCAAAGCGTCCAAAATGATTTACGAGCCTATGGTATGTTGGCGCAAACCATGCACCTATCTTGCACTAACACAAACACCATCTCCAAACGGACCGAACGAGATTCCACATGACCCATGTCACCTAGGAGTTCCATCTGGTGCGTCCAAAACGATTTTGGAGCCTATGGTACGTTCGGCGGAAACCGTGCACCGATCTTGCGTCAAGATTAGCACTATCTCCAAACGGACGAAACTAGCTTCCACATGAGCTTCGTCACCTAGGAGTATCATCGGGTGCGTTCTAAACCATATCCGAGCCTATGGTACGTTTGGTGCAAACCGTGCACCTATCTTGCACTCACACTAACACCATCTCCAAACAGATCGAGCGAGATTCCACATGACCCACGTCACCTAGGAGTTCCATCAGGTGCGTCCAAAAGCGATATCTGAGCCTACGGTGCGTTTTGGCGCAAACCGTGCACCTATCTTGCACTAACACTAACACCATCTCCAAGCGGACGAACAAGATTCCACATGACCCACGTCGGCTAGGAGGTCCATTGGGTGCGTCCAAAATGATCTCGAGCCTAGGGTACATTTGGCATAAACCGTGCACCTATCTTGCACTAACACTAACACCATCTCCAAATGAACCGAACGAGATTCCACATGACCCACGTCACCTAGGAGCTCCAACTCGTGTGTCCAAATCAATTTCCAAGCCGATGGTACGTTCAGCGCCAAATCGTGCACCGATCTTGCATCAAGATTAACACTATCTCCAAACAGACCAAAGCGAGCTTCCAGTTGAGCTTCGTCACCTAGGAGTACCATCGGTGCGCCCAAAGCGATTTCTAAGATTATGGTATGTTCAGCGCAAACCGTGCACCTATGTTGCACTAACACAAACACCATCTCCAAGCAGACCGAATGAGATTCCACATGACCCATGTCACCTAGGACTTCCATCTGGTGCGGCCCAAAATGATTTCGGAGCCTATGGTACGTTGGCGGAAACCGTGCACCGATCTTGCGTCAAGATTAGCACTATCTCCGACGACGACCGAAACTAGCTTCTGCTTGAGCTTCGTCACCTAGCAAGTATCGCATGGTGCGTTCTAAACCATATCTCGAGCCTAAAGTACGTTTGGTGCAAACCGTGCACTTATCTTGAACTAACACTAACACCATCTCCAAATGGAACAACGAGATTCCACATGACCCACGTCACGTAGGAGTTCCATCGGGTGCGTCCAAAATGATATATGAGCCTATGGTACGTTTGGCACAAACTGTGCACCTATCTTGCAAACCGTGCACCTATCTTGCACTAACACTAACACCATCTCCAAATGGGTGAAGGAGATTCCACATGACCCACGTCACCTAGGAGTTCCATCTGGTGCATCCAAAACAATTTACGAGCCTATGGTACGTTCGGCGCAAACCGTGCACGGATCTTGCGTCAAGATTAGTACTATCTCCAAACGGACCGAAACTAGCTTCCAGTTGCGCTTCGTAACCTAGGAGTACCATCAGGTGCGTCCAAAATAATTTTTGAGCCTATGGTATGTTCGGTATAAACCGTGCACCTATCTTGCACTAACACTAACACCATCTCCAAGCAGGATGAATGAGATTCCACATGACCCACGTCACCTAGGAGTTCCATCTGGTGCATCCAAAGCGATTTATGAGCCTATGGTACGTTCAGCGCAAACCGTGCACCGATCTTGCATCAAGATTAGCACTATCTCCAAACAGACCGAAACTAGCTTCCGGTTGAGTCGTCACCTTGGAGTACCGTCGTCGGTAGCGTCCAAAGCGATTTACGAGCCTATGGGATGCTCAGCTTAAACCGTGCACCTATCTTGCACTAACACAAACACCATCTCCAAGCGGGCGCGTCCAAAGCGATTTACGAGCCTATGGTATGCTCAGCGCAAACCATGCACCTATCTTGCACTAACACAAACACCATCAACAAACGGACCGAACGAGATTCCACATGACCCACGTCACCTAGGAGTTCCATTGGGTGCGTCCAAAATAATATCTGAGCCTATCGTGACGTTTGGCGCAAACCGCACCAATCTTGCACTAACATTAACACCATTTCCAAGCGGACGAACGAGGTTCCACATGACCCATGTCACCAAGGAGTTCCATCTGGTGCACCCAAAAGCGATTTTACGAGCCTATGGTACGTTCGGCACAAACCGTGCACCGATCTTGCGTCAAGATTAGCACTATCTCCAAACGGACCCGAAACTAGCTTCCACTTGAGCTTCGTCACACAGGAGTATCATCGGGTGCGTTCTAAACCATATCTCGAGCCTATGGTACGTTTGGTGCAAACCGTGCACCTATCTTGCACTCACACTAACACCATCTCCAAACAGATCGAAGCGAGATTCCACATGACCCACGTCACCTAGGAGTTCCATTGGGTGCGTCCAAAAGCGATATCTCGAGCCTATCGTGCGTTTGGCGCAAACCGTGCACCAATCTTGCACTAACACTAACACCATTTCCAAAACGGACGAGCGAGATTCCACATGACCCACGTCACCTGGGGACGTCCATCGGGTGCGCGCCCAAAGCGATATTCGAGCCCATGGTATGCGTTTGCGCAAAACCGTGCACCAATCTTGCACTAACACTAACACCATTTCCAAAGCGGACGAACGAGATTCCCATGACCCACGTCACCAAGGAGTTCCATCTGGTGCATGCAAAGCGATTTACGAGCCTATGGTACGTTCGGGCGCAAACCGTGCACCGATCTTGCGTCAATATTAGCACTATCTCCAAACGGACCCGAAACTAGCTTCCACATGAGCCGTCACCTAGGAGTATCATTGGGTGCGTTCTAAACCATATCTCGAGCCTATGGTGCGTTTGGTGCAAACCGTGCACCTATCTTGCACTCACACTAACACCATCTCCAAGCGGACCAGCGAGATTCCACATGACCCACGTCACATAGGAGTTCCATCGGGTGCGCCCAAAATGATATATGAGCCTATGGTACGTTTAGCGCAAACCGTGCACCTATCTTACATCAACACAAACACCATCTCCAAACAGACCGAGCGAGATTCCACATGACCCACGTCACCTTGGAGTTCCGTCGGGTGCGCCCAAAACGATATCTCGAGCCTATGGTACGTTTGGCGCAAACCGTGCAGCTATGTTTAAGCGGACCGAAACGAGCTTCCACTTGAGCTTCGTCACCTAGGAGTACCATTGGGTGTGTTCTAAACCATATCTCGAGCCTATGGTAAGTTTGGTGCAAACCGTGCACCTATCTTGCACTAACACTAACACCATCTCCAAATGGACCGAAGCGAGATTCCACATGACCCACGTCACCTAGGAGTTCCATCTGGTGCATCCAAAAGCGATTTACGAGCCCTATAGTACGTTCGGGCGCAAACCGTGCACCGATCTTGCGTCAAGATTAGCACTATCTCCAAGCGGACCGAAACTAGCTTCCACTTGAGCTTCGTCACCTAGGAGTATCATCGGGTGCGTCCCCAAAGCGATATCTCGAGCCTATGGTATGTTTGGCAAACCGTTCACCTATCTTGCACTAACACTAACACCATCTCCAAATGGACCGAACGAGATTCCACATGACCCACGTCACCTAGGAGCTCCATCTGGTGATTCCAAATCGATTTCGAGCATATGGTAACGTTCGGCGCAAAACCGTGCACCGATCTTGCATCAAGATTAACACTATCTCCATACGGACTAAAACGAGCTTCCAGTTGAGCTTCGTCTCCTAGGAGTACCATCGGAGTGCGTCCAAAACGATTTCTGAGCCTATGGTATGTTCAGCGCAAACCGTGCACCTATCTTGCACTAACACTAACACCATCTCCAAGCGGACTGAATGAGATTCCACATGACCCACGTCACCTAGAAGTTCCAATTGGTGCATCCAAAGCGATTTATGAGCCTATGGTACGTTAAAGGCGCAAACCGTGCACCGATCTTGCATCAAGATTAGCACTATCTCCAAACGGACCGAAACTAGCTTCCGATTGAGCTTCGTGCGCTTAGGAGTACCGTCAGGCGTGTCCAAAACGATTTCTCGAGCCTATGGTATGTTCAGCGCAAACCGTGCACCTATCTTGCACTAACACAAACACCATCTCCAAACAGACCGAACGAGATTCCACATGACCCACGTCACCTGGGGCGTCCATCGGGTGCGTCCCAAAGCGATATCTGAGCCCATGGTACGTTTGGCGCAAACCCGGCACCAATCTTGCACTAACACTAACACCATTTCCAAAGCGGACCAACGAGATTCCACATGACCCACGTCACCTAGGACATCCATCGGTGCGTCCCAAAGCGATATCTGAGCCCATGGTACGTTTGGCGCAAACCGTGCACCAATCTTGCACTAACACTAACACCATTTCCAAATGGACGAACGAGATTCCACATGACCCACGTCACCAAGGAGTTCCATCTGGTGCATCCAAAACGATTTACGAGCCTATGGTACGTTAAAGGCGCAAAGCCGTGCACCGATCTTGCATCAAGATTAGCACTATCTCCAAACGGACCGAAACTAGCTTCCGGTTGAGCTTCGTCACCTAGAGAGTACCGTCGGTAGCGTCCAAAATGATTTACGAGCCTATGGTATGTTGAGCGCAAACCATGCACCTATCTTGCACTAACACAAACACCATCTCCAAACAGACCGAACGAGATTCCACATGACCCATGTCACCTAGGGAGTTCCATCCAGTGCGCCCAAAACGATTTTGGAGCCTATGGTACGTTCGGGCGGAAACCGTGCACCGATCTTGCGTCAAGATTAGCACTATCTGCAAACGGACCGAAACTAGCTTCCACATGAGCCGTCACCTAGGAGTATCATCGGGTGCGTTCTAAACCATATCTCGAGCCTATGGTACGTTTGGTGCAAACCGTGCACCTATCTTGCACTCACACCGACACCATCTCCAAACAGATCGAGCGAGATTCCACATGACCCACGTCACCTAGGAGTTCCATCGGGTCCGTCCTAAACGATATCTGAGCCTACAGTGCGTTTCGCAGCAAACCGTGCACCTATCTTGCACTAACACTAACACCATCTCCAAGCGGACCGAACAAGATTCCACATGACCCACGTCAGCTAGGAGGTCCATTGGGTGCGCCCAAAATGATCTCGAGCCTAGGGTACATTTGGCACAAACCGTGCACCTATCTTGCACTAACACTAACACCATCTCCAAATGAACCGAGCGAGATTCCACATGACCCACGTCACCTAGGAGCTCCAACTCGTGTGTCCAAATCGATTTCCAAGCCGATGGTACGTTCAAGCGCAAATCGTGCACCGATCTTGCATCAAGATTAACACTATCTCCAAGCGGACCAAAAGCGAGCTTCCGGTTGAGCTTCGTCACCTAGGAGTACCATCGGGTGCGTCCAAAACGATTTCTAAGATTATGGTATGTTCAGCGCAAACCGTGCACCTATGTTGCACTAACACAAACACCATCTCCAAACAGACCGAATGAGATTCCACATGACCCATGTCAACTAGGACTTCCATCTGGTGCGTCCAAAACGATTTCGGTGCCTATGGTACGTTCGGCGGAAACCGTGCACCGATCTTGCGTCAAGATTAGCACTATCTCCAGACGGACCGAAACTAGCTTCTGCTTGAGCTTCGTCACCTAGGAGTATCATCGGGTGCGTTCTAAACCATATCTGAGCCTAAAGTACGTTTGGTGCAAACCGTGCACTTATCTTGCACTAACACTAACACCATCTCCAAATGGAACAACGAGATTCCACATGACCCACGTCACGTAGGAGTTCCATCGGGTGCGTCCAAAATGATATATGAGCCTATGGTACGTTTGGCACAAACCGTGCACCTATCTTGCAAACCGTGCACCTATCTTGCACTAACACTAACACCATCTCCAAACGGACTGAATGAGATTCCACATGACCCACCTCACCTAGGAGTTCCATCTGGTGCATCCAAAACAATTTCTGAGCCTATGGTACGTTCGGCGCAAACCGTGCACGGATCTTGCGTCAAGATTAGTACTATCTCCAAAACGGACGAAACTAGCTTCCAGTTTAACCCGTAACCTAGGAGTACCATCGGGTGCGTCCAAAATAATTTTTGAGCCTATGGTATGTTCAGCGCAAACCGTGCACCTATCTTGCACTAACACTAACACCATCTCCAAACAGACTGAATGAGATTCCACATGACCCACGTCACCTAGGAGTTCCATCTGGTGCATCCAAAACGATTTATGAGCCTATGGTACGTTCAGCGCAAACCGTGCACCGATCTTGCATCAAGATTAGCACTATCTCCAAACAGACCGAAACTAGCTTCCAGTTGAGCTTCGTCAACTTGGAGTACCGTCGGGCGCGTCCAAAACGATTTCTGAGCCTATGGGATGCTCAGCGCAAACCGTGCACCTATCTTGCACTAACACAAACACCATCTCCAAACGGGCGCGTCCAAAATGATTTCTGAGCCTATGGTATGCTCAGCGCAAACCGTGCACCTATCTTGCACTAACACAAACACCATCTCCAAACGGACCGAACGAGATTCCACATGACCCACGTCACCTAGGAGTTCCATTGGGTGCGTCCAAAACAATATCTGAGCCTATCGTACGTTTGGCGCAAACCGTGCACCAATCTTGCACTAACACTAACACCATTTCCAAACGGACCGAACGAGGTTCCACATGACCCATGTCACCAAGGAGTTCCATCTGGTGCACCCAAAACGATTTCTGAGCCTATGGTACGTTCGGCACAAACCGTGCACCGATCTTGCGTCAAGATTAGCACTATCTCCAAACGGACCGAAACTAGCTTCCACTTGAGCCGTCACCGGGAGTATCATCGGGTGCGTTCTAAACCATATCTGAGCCTATGGTACGTTTGGTGCAAACCGTGCACCTATCTTGCACTCACACTAACACCATCTCCAAACAGATCGAACGAGATTCCACATGACCCACGTCACCTAGGAGTTCCATTGGGTGCGTCCAAAACGATATCTGAGCCTATCGTACGTTTGGCGCAAACCGTGCACCAATCTTGCACTAACACTAACACCATTTCCAAACGGACGAGCGAGATTCCACATGACCCACGTCACCTGGGGCGTCCATCGGGTGCGTCCCCAAAGCGATATCTGAGCCCCTGAAGTGCGTTTGCTTGGCAAACCGTGCACCAATCTTGCACTAACACTAACACCATTTCCAAGCGGACGAGCGAGATTCCACATGACCCACGTCACCAAGGAGTTCCATCTGGTGCATCCAAAAGCGATTTCTGAGCCTATGGTGCGTTCGCGCAAACCGCGTGCACCGATCTTGCGTCAATATTAGCACTATCTCCAAACGGACCGAAACTAGCTTCCACTTGAGCTTCGTCACCTAGGAGTATCATTGGGTGCGTTCTAAACCATATCTCGAGCCTATGGTACGTTTGGTGCAAACCGTGCACCTATCTTGCACTCACACTAACACCATCTCCAAGCGGACCAGCGAGATTCACATGACCCACGCCACATAGGAGTTCCATCGGGTGCGTCCAAAATGATATATGAGCCTATGGTGCGTTTAGCGCAAACCGTGCACCTATCTTACATCAACACAAACACC